>JABMBR010005474.1:0-15408 GCA_018881525.1 Meteorus sp. PSUC_FEM 10030008
ATATATATATATATTGATTTGGTCGATTTCGCGCGCGCGGGCCCTCAGAATTTGTGGAATGCCCCAGCCGGGCAAACCCGTTCGTCCGGTTTTACTAATTGCAAAAAGGATTCGGCATCGAAGTAGGGAGCGGTCGTGTCGACCGGACGGCTCAAAGTGTATAGAAGAGGGGTCTCTCATGTCGATCCCGCGGGACTTTATACAGTTTGTCGAGCCGCTTGGTCCACAGTGGATCCTTCTTTAGTCATCCTCCTTTTTCACTCTCCCTTCCGCTCACTCTCCACCTGCACTTTTATTATGTTTCTGTTTGGCTACATCACCTTCGCCAGCTAACTTACTTCAAAACAAGAATATCGAAAAACACCGTTGAAATTAATTCTGTTTTTATTTATATTGTAATTTCTTATTCACTGTACTTGAACTCAAATTTCCCACGATGTATCATCTCCAAAATTATCGTATCTACAAGTAGAGAGATTGGATACAATAAATCCATTCGGTAGGCTGATATTTTTCTAGGTTGTTTGACAGGTTTATCAATTTTTGATGCCGAAGTGTTTTTCAGCGCTAATTGTGGAAGGTCCAGTTCATATTTCTATTCAATAAAATAACATGGTGAATATGATATTGAATGTTGAAGTTACTTCACAGTTGAATATGAACTTTTAATCGTGTTAGCGCATTTGATATATATGAAAAAAAAGAAGAAATAAAATTGTACAGAGTTGACTTGACATCATATATACACATATAATATATGTTTATATATGTACTCGGAGGCGTGTGGATGTATGTATGTGATACAGATGGGTATGACTGCCGGAGAGAAGAGAATTGCTGTGTGAAATACGTTGGGGAAAATGCAATTATTAATTGCACGGCCGCTCGCCGCGGGTTTCGTGCTACTGCCATGGTCTTTTGGTGCCCCGTCTGATTATGATTTAATGATTCCGTCACGCGTCGCCACGCCTATTCCACTACGTTCCTTTTTGTCCTCCATATTTTATCACTTTTTATTATATCAACGTGTTGGATCGTCCAACACACTCTTGATTTATCCCAACGGTTTGAATTTCGATATGTATATAAAACAGAGATGTATTGCGTATTATCTCACTTATTTTGCTAACGTGTGAATTAATTGTGAATTAATTCTCTGTGCGCTGAAGATCAGAACAACATATATCACACGTGTTTGGGTTTCATTAGAGATACATAATATTATGTACAGATATATGGGTTTGGTTTTCATCGGAGTCGCATGAGTGACTGCTCAACACGACAAATCAACCGGATGCGAATCTTGTGCACAACGTCAAATCGACCATGCGAACCTCGTAGAATTGTCCAGTGAGTTGCCTATTTGCGATCGATGAGGTCATAAACATAATCGTCAATGGTATACGTGGGTATAAAAATATGTTGATATGATTGCTTATCAGGAATGATGGAAGTCAATGCGATGATCACTATAAAATGTTCGCATTTTGAATCTAAAGAGGAAATTTGGTGATATGAGAAAGATGAAATTTAGATAGAAAAACTGAACATAAATATTATGCGGGGACAAGAGAGTTGGGTTTTGGTCGGAGGGGAATAAAGAACGGTGATCCGAAGTTTAAAAATCGCTCACGCGTTCCACCTGCCCCTTTCGATATTATACTTTTACTTTTGTTGTCACTCTGTCGTATATGTGTATATGTTTGTTCTTTGCCCGGTACTTTATACCCCTCTATACATACAACCATTTTTTATCCGCACAATATTTCTCAGAATGCAATAGAACATTTCCAAGTTGTCTCAAAAACTTTTTCGCAAAACTTGCCATCGCGTCTCGCTCTTTTTATATATATCATCACTTTGTATTTCCATTTCTTACTTTCATTTCATCTTGTCTCTTCCACCCGCATCTCTGTGTATAAATTTCCATACACTCATCTTGGAAAAGATGCGAATTGAGACTCGATAGTCCAGTGCTTTGGCATCGTTACCATACCATTAGGGTTCTGTAAAAGAGTTTCAATCAATTTTATCCGATATCTATCACACTATTTTGTTTTGTATAGTTGTTACTCTTATCTCATCGCCTCATGCGATTTGTTGTCATGATTCATCTCATTTCATAATCATCAATGAAGTTATTATTCAATGGCCGAAGAAACGAAACGATTGACGTGAAATCTATTGCGATCGTGACTGAAGAATTACCAGACAGTTGTCGAAGGCTTAACCTTCTTTTCCCCTCGCGCATTTCACTTGGTTCATTGTAGCCCCCAGGAAAAAGTGTGTACACAAATACATACATGTATATATATGCTACGTTCACGTAGAGGAGAAAGAGCTCGAAGGGGAAAGAGCCAAGTGAGGATGGGAGTGAGAGAAAATGAACACACCCCTAACTACCCTAGTCTCTCGAGTCTGGACACGACCAATCGATATACAACTACTTCGATGGACCGTACAGGTCGTTACAAAATTCTTCTCGGCTATTTCTTCATATGCCAACTTTGTATCTTATTACTCTTATTTCATCTCTAATTCCTCGTTGTCGTTGAGCTCACCACGACCCAACTGATCGTGAGAGAGTCTGAGGCTCAAGCTAACGACTATTAAACTGCTCCTACTGCTGTTACTGCTGTTGATGATGCACGCTCTCCTGTTCACGGTGATGTTTTGCCGAGAGGCACCAAGGCAAAAAAGATGCCACCGCCGTGACCAATGCTGATATACCGTAATTGGTCTTCAATTAGGCGTTAGTGAAGACAATTAATACGATGATCACTCGAACGCATAACTTTTATTTTCCATTAAAAGTTCATATGTATATCCATCTGCGTTTCTCTGTGTGCGACGTTCCCTTATTAGAATCAGACGCTACGAAAATTCCATCAAGTTTTTAACTCTCCACTTCTTCAATGTGTTCCTCTACTGTGGTCCTATGCTCATGCCTCTTCATCGTTTCCCTTATGCGGACAATGTCCCCTGGATTGATGAGAAAAAAAACGTATAGGAAGAGGGCGTGGAATCCCGTTCTTTCTTTCTCTGTCTATCTTAATGTATTTTAGTCACGAGAACATCATTGATCACGGAGCGTATATAGAAGGTGTAGAGAATGAAAAAAGGCAGACGGTACTGACGTAGGAGTAAGAGAGAAAAAATTAGTCTGAAGGATGAGAGAATAAAATTGTTATTGAAAGCCATGCTAATTGGAATGTTAAAATTGTTAAAAATGTTATAACAATTTGTGAGACTATCAATCACCAAATTAATATACTTCAGATTTCTTCTACATCTTCAATTAGCTTTCATATGAATCGATGTGAAATGAATTAGTAGAATGCCCAGAGAGTCAATATTTCTTGATTATGCAGTAGAATATAAAAATGTACCAGGACACTATGAACGATATGCTTTTGCAGAAAATAGATAAGGGTGCGCGCTATTCTTCCCTTTCGTCTTTTATATATTCATTCTGCTGCTTTTCTTGCTTCCGTTCTTTTCTCCTCGACGACCCTTTCACCTTCTTATTTTTTTTTTCTTTTATCTGGTCCCTGTATACTTATCACGAATCCACTTTTTCGCCGGGAGCAGTCCCGTCCACTTTTGTCGGATAATCCTCCAGCCATCTACCTTGCTTTCTTTTCCATATACTCAATTTTTCTTGATCTTGCCTCATTTGCTTATTCCAAACTTGTCTTTGTCTGGAAAACAACAAAGGATATCGTTGAAGTATTCATTGAGCACATCGCTTGAGATAATTGAAGTGATATTAACACTCCTCCTCCCTCGTTTGTTGGGGATGAAGTTGAGTTTATACACGATTGTCACTGAACGATTCATTTATTCGGTAACTAGATGTCTTTCAATTCAGTTCGTGTTTTTATTGTATTAGAATGGATATGAGTTCATATGAGTGCGCTTCGGCCGACCAAGTTTATAGTGACTATGTGAATGAGTGTCAGGTAAATGTCAAACTGGACTAACGCTGCAAGTGGCGATGTTCACTTGGTATGAATACACATACTAGAAACAAGCGTTATTCTTGAAGGAGCACCTCGATTTATTCATCAGTACATTTCAGATTTGCTGGCATCATAAAATTCTAGGGTTTATTGTGGATCGATGAAATAACAAAAGAAAAGAACAATGTTGAATCATGTCGCATCCAAATTCCCAACACCTGGCTTCATGAACACCTTGCAAACTGGTCCTGACTCAACATCGACGCAAGTTTTCATTCCCGGTTGAACATCCATCATTCATATAACCCTTTTAGAGAGCTCCCTATCTGTAAACACGATCCACTGAATATAGGCAAAGCATCAAACCACATTCAAGCAACCCATGCTGTTAATTAGTCAGACTCCCTATAAAACACCACATTTACATGCAAACTCACATCAGCTCGCAGTTTTTCATTACTCTTCTGCAATGACTAGCTCCATCACTGATTTAGTTAGCAGAGCATCTGCCAATTTTCACTAGGCAAAGGTCCATCAGAAACTCCACTGACAGATTGGTCAGTCCACAATTCAATATCGACCACCCTCGTTATTATCCCTCGATTCCATAGAGGTCCCCTTTCGTTCACCTACTCTCCCTCTCACACATTTTGGTTCACTCTGTTGCGCAAGAGCCCATCGACGAATTATTTTCCTCACACTAGGAAATATGGGGGAACGATCGAACGTCCTCAACGCAATAATATTTGTGTATAGGTAACAGTTCATACAAATACGTACATATAGACATCGATCGTGGTGTAGGAAATTGAATGCGTTGATGGTTCTCGCATCCCTTCGAGCCCTCGTCGTTTTATATCAACCGCCTACGGCAGCAGGCTATGGATCCTTGAACACCGGTGTCCACGCCATCATCCACCAACCCGTAGGATGCGGGAACAGATGTAGGATAAATTAATTGTGTATGACCGATGGGCATCGATGATGCCCTCGATATATCAGATCGAGTTTTCTACTCGGTGTAATGATCGTATAATTTGAATTCTCCTTTATAAATACCCAAGTTCTATTGGAACTTCCCGGGTAACGAATATCTTTTATGACTGTATTACTCAAAATTATTCTATCAAATTATTTCATATCTGAACAATAGACCAACTTGAAATGCAATGTAGTAAGCGACTTACATCTGAATTGTTGATGTCAATAGCAGATATCAAGCTCTGTTAGGAGGTTGATAAGTATATAATGCAATGCAGTTATTGCGGCGGATAAGTCGTTGACAGGTACACGGAGCAATATACTCGATCTTAGTGGCGTGACACTTGGTAAATGTAAGGCTGTTACTGCACCATATTTATTGACACTGGCTTTATATGCTTCCTCATTCTGTACCATCGCTTACATACGTTCAGTGCATTATCAAAGAAATATACTGTAGATAATTACTCGTCTTACGATTTCATATCATCCATCCTGAGTTTTTACGTGTGCGTGTATGTTAAACATTACAGGAAGAAGAACCTGGAGTGGCTTCCACGCATGGGGCTTTAACATCGACTGACAAGTTTACGATAATTCTGCGTCGACATCAAATTTATTGCAATATTGAATCCAAACCACGAGTATGAATATAACTCGCTTCCACATGAAATCATTCATCAAACCGACAACTGCAGACCCACGAATATTCCTCTGTTGGGAAATGATTCAGTTAAAATCCCAATCATTGGCATGGGGTTGTGGTTCAGATGAGTTGCTCTTCGTTTCAAGGGAGAATTTTCCATCAACTTTTTATAGCGTTCATTTGACAACACATTTTTTTTTATATGAAGATTTGAGTATAGAAGTGCTGATGATGTTGATGATGGATGTGCATTGGTTACTATCATCGCTTCTTTTCGACTTGTTTGATTCGGGTCTTGTTGAGTCGCGGTCAGGAGCGAGATCGTCGTATTAGTGCTGAGAGAATGACGACGGCGATAGAAACACGATGGGGGTCCACAATACTAGAGACCGGAGTATGACTCATAGCCCGAGTTCAGCGAAATGTTTGCGTGTGTGCGCGTTGGTGTACATGCTCGTCTTTGTGATGCTACGCACGTTCCATTCCCGTGCGGTTCTCTGCTTTCAAACCTTCCACCGGTGCGTTCCACTCGCCTCTCAAAGGGTTTGGCAATTCTGGTTGGTCAGATGGAGTCTGAGAAGGCGAAAGATAAAGAGAGGTGGATGAAAAATATGGAGGGCACGTGCATCGCTGGTATAACAGTGGGTTGTGCATGTATGAGTGCGTGTGTTGATGATGATGACAATCCAGCATTGGTTGTATGCACAAAGTTAGGGGTTGAAAGTTATATCTCAATGGGAAATCTCAATAAGTTTCTATTGGAAATGAATAATGTTGGGGGATCTTCATTCGGATGAAACATCTGAAAGAAAACGGATCGACTGATAATTATCATTGGATTCCATATAAATTTTTATGATATTTTGTTGTTGGAACATCAAAGAATATTTTTATTCATTTACTTGGGTTCAACGTTCGACATCAATAATCATCGGGATTATGAAAATAAAATGCGGATAAACATAATCATTTGAATGTATGGAATATTTAACGATTTACTTCAATTAGGTAGTGATCATAAAATTACACAGGGAATGGAATAACACCGACTGATAGAACTCTAAATGGTGGTAATAAAAAAAGATCACGGCTTGACAAAAATTATTCTGACGAATCCTTTCTTCAAGTCTTTTTCACATAAGTTCGTGCGGAGGCAATTAAAGAGTGGCCATTAAATTAGCGGCACCCCATCGTGAAATGGTCCTCCGTCTCGATTATACTCCGATGCACCGCTACCCCAATCTTTTTTAGACTCTAAATTGTATACATTATATATATATCGAACAATTCATGTCCGAAACGATCGCTCGTGCGCATGCCCCCCGAGGTATCGAAAAATCTGCACTCATGTGGGTCTCTCTCCACCCTCCTTAATCTCCAATGCATGCAAAATCTACCCTATATACAATCCGCTCACCCCTTCATGCCCTTCTAGCAGACTAAATTCCCGGCGCATATGTATAAACCTATTTAAATATATATATATGTGTACAAGAGTAAAGCACATACAGACATTGTTCGATGGATGCTCCTGATCATCAGCGTATCGGCGCATCTGTGAATATATTTTTACACAACATACATAGACTTATACCTTGTACATCTGTGGCCTCGGGGTGTGACTTCTCGAGGTCGCCCGTAACTTTTGCAATCACCTGCCTCAGTTGAGTATCAGTGTGTAGCTGCACGTCGAGCTGAGCATTATGTTTGACGTGGCGCGCACGATGGAACGCGATGGTAAAACATCGAGAGAAATATTTAAAAATTCACGATGCAGCCGTCGTTGGGTTCGCGTTCATGCTAGCACGGCAAAAAATGGACGTTGCAATCGTTTTGTGTAATATCAACATCACTCAATAGATTTTATGTTTTATCTACAAGATTTTTTTTATTTTTTTTCCCCTCTGAGATTGTAGATTTATTGATCTCTATGACAATTGCTCAATAAAAATTGAGCTAGAAGTCAAACGAGGATTAATATTGAATGAGTGGAATTCATATGTACATGGAATTGTCACACGTTCTTTTTATATGAAGTGCTTGGGTGGTGATGCCCCTGTCAATACAGGCATGACCAGAGAGCACTGTAGCGAGTTCCCAAGGGGATAGAAATCATAGTGGTTACATATAAAGTGGAACATTTGAAACAGCAAAAAATGACACCCTACAGCTCCATATGGCTCGTCAAGACTCTCCCGATTGACTACCACTGCATCTCGTAGGGTGCCGTGGAAAAGAAAGACTGAACATGTTGCATAATCCCACAGCAATTTGCATATTTCAACTTTTAGTCATCGGCGCCACACTGATGGAGTGGGTAAGGTGTAAAAGTTCCGCTCGTTCTCAAAATATTCTGTACAGCTTACTTATCTATCCACCGTCCAGTAACATTAATCATTCATTTGGCTGTGTTGATCACTCACGTTTATCAAGAGTCCACCTCACTCGAGTCAAAAATATTAACGTACAACTTCCTTGATATTGCATTAACTAGTAAAAATCTTTCTCTGACTATATTCATTTCGTGAAATATAAAAAAATGTGGCAGAGCTGAGCTGTTGCATTTTGTATGTACAACACACAATGCTTGTTATGATATTTAATATTATGAGTCCCTGACAATACGCGAATACTGTTGCAATGCCTTGCATGACTGCTTTCATGCGAGTAAACAAAAATAATTTTCTGATTCATAAACAATAATTATCTGTGATAATTTCACATAGACAAATATAAATTTATCATGATTCGATTGTGGTTTCATTTGCACATATAACTCAGTAGTAATGAAGCACATAAAAGAAATCGTTGTGTCGCATTATTATCACAATATTCATATACAGAAATTGATGCGGGGGTTTTTCGGTACCCTGGTCGGAACGAGCCGCGTGTGCCCCGTATGTAAGTTCACTCCACACTGTTTTTCTCCCTCTTTCATCATGTCTCGGTCCCTTGTGTCGCCATCACGATTCGTCGCTCTTATTCATCATGACACGCGCCTGAGGTTTTATCTTTCCTCGCCATGTGTCATTGGTATATATGTGTATGACGCTGCAGCAGCAGCAGTAGCAGCAGCAGCAACGTAAAATCCCGTTTGGTCCAATGAAGATTTTGTCCATTGGGGTGATAGCCACGTGCACTCGCCTTGTGTGTGCCCCCTTCCCGCCATCACAGTGCGTTTTTTTTTCTTTTTTTGATTGGGGTGCCCTTATGGACGCTTCCCCACAATGTCAATCCCCTCTGCTTCATTTTTATATATATGAAATACATGATATAGAAACTCGTCGCGACACATTTACAACACGCGTCTTGGATTATTGGTTTTTTCATAGAAATGATTATGATAATGGACATTAATATGAAGAATCGTATAATGAAGTTTAAAAGGACTCATTGTATTCGTTCAATGTTGATAGTGTGGGCCAGTGCCACTTTGTGGGTGTACTTTGTACAATTATCCCCGTTAACCAAAATGTCAGAATCAATGAGGTTGTTGTTATGAAGATGGCGAGAATGGTTCTAACGTCTGATTTGAAATATAGAGGACATTTTCTCATATACGGATGGTGGTGGCAACTAAAGATTCCTATCGAATAATTTAGATCCCGCCTCTCCGATTAAGATTCCCGAAAGGGCCAATTCGACCACTCACCCCGATAAATCTCCTTTCAACTTTATCAGCATGTCCCATAGCTACTATGGATGTACCTGGTATGTCTGATTGTCGAACTTGATTCATCCTGAGGATCGGTTTTGTTACGGTATCAACGAATTATTTCCCACACATATCATTATCTCCTCTATTGATATCATGATGATTATTGAGCTTTCACTGTGACGATGAACCATCTCGCTTTCATCATGTTTTTCTACTGTGCATAGATAACATGATCAAAAAGAATAGTGAATGGAGGAGCGGGAGGAAGGGAATTTAATGGGCTTGCAGCACTTGTACCTTATGTTGATCGTAAAATGTTATGTTGTCAGGATGAAATCTTGTCTTTGGTATGGTATTTTTCCTTTATTATCGTTCTAACTCAATTTTTTTTTTTTTTCGTGCTATTAATCATACTTTTCCACACATACATTCTCATCCAATTATTTTCGTTCAAAGCCTTCTCCAGCTCAGAAGCTGCAACGCAAGAAGGAAATTGTCAATACACTGAATATATTTAACCAGTACTTTTCGCATTCCATCAGTGCGACTATCTGAAGCATGAAAAAAATATATAACATCACTCCTGCACCTGTTTGTCAGTAAGAATCAAGAGAATGTTCCATGGTATCCGATTACATATTTCCGATACCTTCAAGACTCTATACCTTCCTATCTTTGTGCAATATTTTCAAATAAATCTGGAAGATCAAAACATCCTTGGAAATTTTGCCATTCGATATTCACTCGTACGCTCTTAGCTATGAAACTCTTACAAGCGTAGACCATACGTCGCCATCGTCGTTGTCGTCTACATAGAAGAAATGATATTACATTTTTCTTCCCTCTGTTTTTGGGCGAAGAAAAAGAGGAAATGACGGGAAACGCTACCAGAATAAAAGCTAAGGGAGCTCACGGTGGCGCTAATATTCAATTTGTCGTTCTCTTTGAAGCCCACCGGCGGTCTTCGAAGCTCAATATAACTTCACCCTATTCCAAACCACTGTGTGTATGTACACTTACACATTTACACATTTACAATACTTGTACGAATATATATGAACGACTATAGCGCCACCCCGCGACGACCTGAAGGACATGAGAGAAAAAAATCAGCGAAGGTATATAACATACAATGCCTTCACAACGACGCCATCAGGGTTTCTATTCCACTGCATTCTCGTTCGTGGCGGTGTTTCCTTTGTCAGGCGAGAAATGATGTTAATTGGAATGGCGCGAGAGTGTGTTATGCGACCTTAAGCTCTATCCGCATGAGTTACAGATATATACACAGGTACGAATAACATATATGCGATGATGTAGACAAACGAGAAAGGTTCAGGATCTTGCGTGTCGTTTCTATGCATAATTCTCTCTTCACTACTGTTGCTCACATGTGTAACATAACATATCGTTATGGTACATGTGCCAATATATAAACAACTGATAAATCAAAATAATAATCTTGCGTGTAATGATTAGTATTCGACAAAAAAATTTGTTTGTGCCATCAATCAAAACGAGTTAACTACAACACGCACTCGCATCAAGCAAACTTCAGCAATTTATGAATATTAAAAGTAGCCATTGCAAATCGACTATCATTCAATGACAATTGAAAAAAGATACGCACTTTAGTTTTGTTGTGTCATCCGGCAAATAAAACACGACGCGCGTAATAAAACTACTTGTGAGCATTCGTATTTAAACATTTTCCGAATGTTTGCGCACCGAGCGAAACTGTTTAAGTATCGAAATCACGACCTTCCTCTAAATATATACGCAGATATGGTGAGCAAACGGGGAATGGGTGTTGGTTATTGCGAATGGGGTACGTTTTATGGGGTGTATATAACAAGTTGAGGGGAATATAGGTAGAACAATTGGAGGCACAGTAGTATAACTATATTTGGAGACACAGAGGTGACGATGGTGTATAAAGCTACCTATGTATATGAATAATGTTTATGAAGAGGGTACGAAAACATGGGTGTATGAACTCATGGCGATTTTATCTAAACCGACGGCTTCCTGCGTCTACGAGTCGAACACGCACGCACTCACGCGCGTCCAGTAAAAGAAAATTGGCACAGCTAATTGCCATGTGTGTACGAATCGTCTCTCTATATGTGATGGAATATCAATGTACGTGTTATAGAGACCTATCATTGAACAAAAGTTTTTTAGTATTGGATAATTGTTCTTGCTATCACGATACAGAGCAATTCGCTAGTTCCACTAGGGTGACAAGGAATAAATTATTCGTTCAAATTTCATCATGACGTATTTGACATAATATATATAGCTCTATGTATGTGTATATTGTGTTTGTGTATGAGATTGTGAGTTATATGAGTCGTCATACCGGTTTTACCACTGCGTGAGAACTCATTTTTTCCTACTATTTTCCCGCGTGCCATGAATTTTCTTTCTCTATTTCTCGTTCTCAACCAACGTAGACTCGAGCAATCTGACTTGCAGAACGAAAGTTTATCTGCTTTCTTCTATTCGTTTATTCCAGTATGAGTATACGAATACCATGACCTTGCATCGCTTGAAGTTCCACCTCTATCACGCAAATAACGGTATCGAAGTGGCAAATGTTTTTTTTTTATCCAAAACTATTGCCGCCATAAGATAGAAATAATTTTTACCTCCGCTTTTTTTATTTATTAATAAACTGAAGGACGCAATGAGTATTGGAAGGGGTTAGAGTGCATTGGCAAATTAAATTGGAGAAGAAAAAAGGGTAAATAGTTCATTTCAAGAGAGGATGTGTGGAAAAAGGAGAGAGGAAGAGGAAGTGAGTGCGAACGAAAGCGATGACTATATGTGCATACACACAGGCACACACATACACAGTGTATATGAATGTATATATAGAGAGAGAGAGAGAGTTTGTAGACGTATCGACCGCTGTGAGGATGGTATTGTGGCAAGGGTGGAGCCTCGTTCTGAAGGGATGCATGGTGAGGCTGTTGCGCAGAGTAAAACGAGAAGAGGGCGAGTCAGCAGCCACCACGATGGCGAATAGGGAGACGAACGGTGCGGAAGACGCGAAATATATATGTATATATACGATATATTGTGCACACCCTTCACAGTGTGCCAGACTACTTCGCGACACGGCGACCAGGGGGATTGCGGAAGTGAGATGGGAACGAGCGAGATGTCACGCGTCCCTTTTCGACCTTTCCACTCGTTTCCTCCTTTTTTCTTCCATTATTTTTCTTTTTTCTTCGTTTCACGTAAAAACCGTAAAAATCGACTTTGGGTCATAACTTTGTTTAGGGTGAAGAATGAAAATAGTCACGACAATTTCAAACACATATTCGAAATTAACTTTGAGATAGTGAAAGGAAATAAGGGATGAAATAGAAAATTGGGAAATATTGCTATGAATGGTGATATTTATATTTGCAATATTTTCTGTCTTCAATGTCATCAATCTTTTTTTTTTATTCACTCCCACGATGCACTTTACACGCACTCATGCGAATTTGTCGCGCGTCAGCGATTTCCCTCGTCGAATAAACGTTCACGTGATGATTGAAGCACAAAGTATACGCGCATGTACGTGTGTATGTGCAAATATACATGTATAAAAGAATGAATACGCGAGCATCATCGAGTATCTTTTCTCCTGTATACAACATCGACACTCTTAGGGTGCGATAAGGGCGAGCATTTTTTTTTTTCATCCCTTGTCGCACGTATCCTCTTTTGTCATACCATCCTTTAACCGAGAATTACCTAAAGACTCTTCTATCTACGACTCTCCACGACCGTAAAAACACTCGAACAGCTGAGATTATTGGGAGAATGCACGAAAATCACAAGTGAAGTCATTCGGTACTTTTTTGTATAATTATACGCGAATTTGTGAAAACGATGGCTATTTTGTGAAGTTTACAGGATGTACATTCGCGGAGTTCTCATTTCGTAATTTTATTCTGTCTGTGTAACTATAAAGTAAGCGATAAATAATTAGCATTGGTTTTCGAAGACATATGCCTACGAATTTCGATATCATGAAAAAAAAAATAAAATAGATTGATCCCACTTTTCCCGATCTTTTGCTCCGTTACTTTTGCTACCCATTATTTTTCTTTCTCCTTCTTCATTTCATCGATTGGCACGGCGTGAACCAAAGACTCAGGCATCTGGCAATATTACACCAGATGGTATATACGCGCCCGGTGTCACGATTTTCAGTAACTAAAATTTTTCAGAGCATCACAGTAATCGACCACCATATCATGAGCAATAGTATCATATATATTCTCTGTCATGTATCATGAAAGCGATTTTTACAAAAATTTTCAATACCACATTGTACAATTGCCTGGATTGGATGGCAATTCCAGTAGCATAGTCGTGAGAGTTTGAGATATGCAAGAGCTTATCGCCACTTATAATAAGAAATGACGAAAAAAAAAACAATTGGTAACGACTAAAATGATATGTGTGTGTTTATTTAAATGAGTCTGTATCTGAGTTTGTTAGTGGGTATATAAATACTTGGGTTTTTGCGTGCGAGTGTGTTGGCTAACAGGTGCTGGGAGCAACTCGCACGTATATAATACGCATCGTGCAGTAATAATTGACGCGAGTTTGGGCTCGCACGATGGAACACACAAAAATAACTAAGAGGAATGAATAAGCAGGAATACTACAGGTGGTGTCATCCGGGCACGAGCGCGCAATCATTTTTCTATCTGCCTCATTATATGACATTTTATTTTATTTTTTCATATTCTTGGCCATTGTTTTGTCAGTCACTAAGAGTGATGATGAAAAATACGAATGAGCAAAAAGAGGAAATGGGAAAAAAATGAATGATGAAAATGTGTGAGAAGGATGAAGGAAGTTGAATATTTCAAACGATGTAAACATTTATAATTGTATATATCGTCGTGTAATCTATTGATGAGTCTCATTACGATCTTCAACAATTTTTTTTTTCACGTATTCTTTTCTTCCTAAATGCTGAATGCGCTGATGCCAGTGAGCGAAAAGGCCACGCCCTTCTTGCGTGGGGTGCGAACTTCCGGTGTGAAGATTACGGCTGTTCCCGCCCGGATCCCCGATGTGAGAAAGGTAGTGAGAGTGGGAATGAGAGACGGAGAGTGCTCAAGTCTTTTTTGTAGTTCACTCACTGCTTCATCTCGATGAGTTTCGGTCGTGCATTTCAGAATTAATAGAACAATCTCGTTGAAGAGAATGCACCTAAGACTGAATTTTTGCGCAATTTGATTACAGAGAGGAAGTAATCTACGTGAAACACAAAATATTTCACAATATATTGGATCAGAAGTTGTAATGATACAGTAGCGATCGATAAAGTCTGAAAAATAAAGAGAGGGAAATCGTATTCAGCTTTTAGTATAAAACATCGCTCGAGCGTTACGAGCTGTTAGCGCTACGAGCACCACTGGCACGGTAAAAGTCAGGTATAAAAATCTTTGGCCTTCATATTACTGAAGACGGAATCGTGAAAGAAGCCCGCACCTCACTAGCTATTCACATGTATACAATCATATGAAGTTCCGTTATGACAGATGAGAATTTTATTATTATGCACAATGTGACTTGCGAATTGCAAGCACTTCCGATCGGAAGAAACAATCACGTGCGCACGAGACCGATGTACGCACATAAGTATTTATATATCCGTTGCGTATATATTATGAGCTTGATGATTACTGTTGATAATTAACAAAAGTGCTAGAATCTCCGCTTTTACTTGTTGAATTAACATCGAGTACGTGTGTACTCATTTTCTGCATTTCATCTATTTTGTGCGGTTAGTTATTGGCGATTGCAACAATAACTGGAAGAGTACAGTCAACGCCGAGATACAGAGGGACAATCACGATTAGAAGATGATGAAAGCAGAGGGTTCTAAGAAAATCATTGTGCAAGATACATCCTACTAATCATTTTCGTTGAACTTTATGACAGCGATGGAAAATAGTCGAGTTTATATATGCGAATTGTTTGCTTTTATATTTGCGCGATTGGCATGGAATATGTTGATGCAGGCATTGTCCATGTCGATGGCGTGGAATAACTCAGTCCTCAACGGATGTGTGTGGTTGAACCTTCGACCTCGGGCCTAAAACCTCATACGTTCGATGATGATAATAACGATGAAATAAATA
>JABMBR010005475.1:0-15400 GCA_018881525.1 Meteorus sp. PSUC_FEM 10030008
ATAAATATTAATACACAGATATTATTTTGAAATAATTCGTGTGTTTTTTTTTGGATTGATGTGTGAGAAGTTGAAGCTTCGGAGACGTTGGTAATGATGGATTAATTAATATCACTTATTGACTTTGGCACATAATTGTACAATGGCATAATAGAGGACAGTTATTTGTTTTTCAAGCGAGGAAACAATTGACAAACAATTGAATTGAATAATTAAATGCTACAATGAAGCATTAATATGTGGAATATTTGAATTCGTTGGGGTTTTTAATGTGTCGTGTTAAAAATGCAAAAAGGTAAGTTTTGAGTGGAGACCCCCTCGGAGTGCCTGCGCAGTTTTTGTTTTTTGCGCGGGTTCCGCGAAGGTATGTACCAACCGCAGGGGGTTCTCTCTTTCATTTTCAGTCGGATACACAATGCGGGACATCCGTTACAAATGGAATGAGGGTCCAAACAGCGTTGGTGTCAGCAACGAGGTGTCCCTGCCTCAATTCAAGGTGCTTGGTCATCGACAACGCGCCATGGAGATTAGTTTGACCACCGGTAACGTATATGACTAATTAACGTCCAATCTCCCTCATCCACCAAGTGCGTCAAACGTCATTTGCCAGCCAAACACCCACAATACCCAATTTTACGTCCCTCATTGAACATCAAAAAGAAAATTGTCAATTTCATTCATGCGAATATTTATTTTGTTATGCAGAATTCTTTCGTTCTCTCATTTTGACAATTTCACTCCGATTTACGATATTTCATCGACAATGAAATGTTGGAGTGTTGTAGAATAGTGAAGTTGGGCTGATTTCATGATCGAAGCTGCATCAATTTTATTTTTGCCATTCAGGTTGTATAAATCATCTCTGTGTAATCACCAGAAATGTACAAAATGCAAAAATATTTAAAATCCCCAATATCGAAATAATCTGGTGAAATTTAATAGAGAAGTAAAAAGAATAGTCGGATTGAATTGCACATTATTCATCATATAGAAAAATCTTAGCAGAAACAAAAAAAAACACATAATAATACATTAAATATCATGGGAGAATTTTAATCTTGTTGGAGAAATATCCATTGTCTGAACGGGATTATAAATCTCTCATCAAAGAGAATATTCAACAATACTATTATCCTCGGAAGAATATTTCTTCTAACATGAAAAATATAATAATTCCCAGAGAAATGATATTACCGTATTCCAATGTTCAACAATCCACGTAGAAATAAAAAATGAAAAATTTAATGAATTATTTCTAGAAGAGAATAAAAAAAGAAACACATCACAATGCAATAACTTTTATTTTATTTTCATCTAATAGAATTTCTCTTTCTTTTCTTCTCCAATTCATTTATTCCACGTCTTTTCATTTTTCATTGTCGAATAACACGTTCAAACTCACATGGATCGATATTATATATAAATCCATATACATTTATATCTTGACAAACAGAAATAGTTGTTCAGCTGCACACGAAACGAGAAAAAACCATGGATTGTTATGTATAGTTCTATAACGCGACGGATACAATCGTAGTCGATGAAGCCAACAAGGAAAACGTAGCATGAAGTAAAAATATAGTACGTGAGCATACAGAGAGTATAAAAGATGTGGAAACGTCATTGGAAGTGAAAGAAGAGAAGCTAAAAAGAATAGAAATGAATAAAAAATCGAGTAGAAGAAAAGTAAAATGTAAGAATAGACGTAAAATTGGCTGAAAGGACATCTTGATTTCATACAGGAAGTGGACCATAAGAATTACAAATTTTCAAAATTCTTTTTTTCATTCTGCATCACAATCCTCTCATTTCCCTCTATACAAAGTAGAATTTAGTTTTCAATTTGACTTTCATATGACCAGGATCCCAATTTCATCTCCATATTGACTTCCTCAGTGACTATATACCACTGATAGCTCTAGTGCAGTATGAACACGAGCAAATATACTTACTCGTTCGCACACACGTACTTAATGTACACAGTAGCATACTCGAAGTAAAGATCGTTCTGTGTGGAGGTATTTCACTGCGACACAGCTGAATCCCAATAGAAATTCAATAAACACTGTGATGAGAATAATTACTTTGTGGCAAAGACGAAAAAATTTCTAAAAAAGCTAATTCACCATAATTCAAAAAATATTTTCCACAATCTTCATTAGAATATTAAAATGAAATTATATTCACAATGACCACTCAACAATTCATAGATTTTAATTTGCTAATGGAACAAATTCAATTCATGATGAAAAAAATCGTTAAATTCTAACCCAGTTTTAGTCATGACAAAGCTTTGTAACTCCCTTGAGCAATGTTAGGTCGTGACTGTGTTTGCTCCCAATAATATACAAACGATGGTTGTAGATATATCTGAGTGATATCCGTTCATGCCGCTCAACGCGTCCTTTCACGCTTCCATACCATTTATGAATGAAAAGAGTATTGACTTGAGAATATATAGATATATGTGAATGTTTGTATATATATACAGATGTGTTATCGCGATGACACGTGGAATATGAAAGAACATTGCATTGATGTTATACGCCTTCATCCTCATTCATACTCTCACACACCATTTTCCTCTTGGTGTTTCACAAAACCATTTTCTATCTCATATTATCTCGGACTATCCATGCGGATGAATGCAAATATCCTACATAGATGCGTTGTGCGCATCCATTAAATCTCTCTCAATGGATGAAATCATAGACGGAGTTAATAAGGGTTTGAGCTGTTCATGCAAATAATTAGCCGAGGTATTCTTCCACTTTTTTTAATTTTAATTTAGAATTCATGTATTAATTAAAACGTAGCAGCAATATTAAGGTATAACACAATAGACAACAACGTCATCATTATTTTCATGGTTATATTGTTTGTTACATCGTTCATAACATCCAAATATATCACGGGTTATTAAAACTGAAATTAATATATCAGAGGAAAAACAAGTGAGCGATGTGGTACTCACTCTGGTTAAATTCATTATTATGCACTCAACATCAGGAGTGAAATCAAGTTAGTTGATTATCCATCAGAGAAATCATTATCTAATGAGAACAAAAAAAGAACGGAAAAGTCTTGTGAATATTTTTTAATTAAATCCAAACTAATAATCGACTAAATAAATTTTCTTGATAAATTCTAATTGATGAATTTGATTTCGTAATTAATTACAACTCGAAATATCCGAGAATTCATTATGCTTTTAACGGTGTATAATCGTACATAAATGCTACGAGTCCAAATCACGTGCACGCATAAAGGAAAAGGAACTCTAAATGGCGGCGAGAATATATATGTAGACTGTGAATGATGGTAGTGGTGAGAATGATGGTTGTGAGAGTGAATGGAGGTTTGGAGTAGGGTCGGCTTCTACTTAGTTTGATGAAGGCTTTAATTACGACTGGGTTCACACCAACTGACCTACAAGAGAGAAGCAAAAATGAAGCACGCTATTCGCCAGCGCTGAAACTCGTTGAATTAACCAGCTCGATCTCTCTTCAACCCCATATATATTCACCGTTACATATTAAATTTATATACATGTCTATGATTATAATAAATATAAATGTTCGTGGATTCATTTACTTCACAGCAATTTGGTACAGACATTTTTATTTATTCGGGAATTGTGCCTCAATTAAAATTGGGAATGATGGACCCTTCTTTCGGAGGATATTTACGAGGAATTGATGAAGTCTTTAATATTTAGGAAATTTTTGGAAGGTTTTAGGCCAGTCGTGTCATTTTGTAATGTTAATGCGCTTTGATTTTATTCTAATTTTTAGGGGTGTGATATAATTCAGAGATCGTGTTCACATTAAACTCTGTTGCTAGGTAGTTAGAGGGGATACAATTGTCTTGGAATTTTGGGTACGATATAATTGAGAGTCTGTGTAACTCGATGTAATAGCAAGAAGGGTTTTCATGTTATGGTGATAGGTGTGAGAAGATTTTCCCTTGGTGTGAATCAATGTGATGTATGAAAATCTAACTTTGCGGTCGATCGCTTTTACACGAGAGGGAAAATTACGTAGAGATTATTTGTGTATGCGTGGTAGTCTGAACAATGATTAGTAATTTTCATAGATAATCTGGATGAAATTCAATCTAAAGTTCATCAAATTATAATCAGAAAATACCCCATGAAAAAATTGTTGAAACACATAAAAAAATTCTAAAATTTCGGAGCATTTCAAAAATGAATAAGGAACGTTGACGTATAATTTAATTTCGTATTGGGCTATTCAAATTTTTTAACTGTCATAATTCTCAAACAACTTCATAAACGAATCGACAGATTGCAATGAAAATTTCTTGAATAATTCAATTTCTTCATTCTCAAGGATAATCTGGTTAAAACGTTGCATCGTTCACTCATCAACCGCACCACCGCAATCAAAACCTCGGTAATTAAAACAGACTCTAGTGACAATCCGAGTACTCACCGCAATCAAGCGTTTATCCATATATATATACATATATATGTACAGATGCACATGTGTCTATGTATGTAGTTTGCACACGTTGACCGCTTTGAGGAAATTCTACCGTAACTCACTCTCGATCTACTCCAGTCCGTCCACTTACTCTCTCTCCCCAGTTTGTCTATATCTCTCATTCTTTCTTTCTATTCTACCAATACTTTCTCAACATTGAGTGAGCCCCAAGGGAGACGTCTCCTCTGTGGTAGAAAAGATTTACTCACTAACGAAAATATATTTCAGCCTTGTGGTCGACGCAGTAACTAATTAATTGATCGCAAATTGATAAACGTTTTTCTATGTCGAATATATCTCAGCACCCTCGAGAAACAACACATAATGAAATGAAATATAAAAGAGAAATGGAAAATTTAACGGATCAAAGTATAAACTATTTATTTAATGGATCGCACAATAAAAATAAATAATGGAAAAAATATATTTCCAATTGTCAAACTTACAAATCAGAGAGAGATGGATAAAAATTTCCAATATGAAAAATACGCTATGCATATTCATTAAATAATTGAGATTATTCTGTCTATTCGCATTGAAATGAAAATGAATAGAAAATGTGGGACCGATTTTAGTATAAAATGAGATTAGAGTCAAACTGTAATCTTTCTCCAATTCGACATAACTCAACGCAAGAATAATTCTCATACATACTTGCTCTTAATCCACAATAATCCGTACAAATCTCGCGTGCCCGACTCTCGTCAGTTCATTTACAATTGCGTGGCCCATATTGCGCATTTTGTTTTCCACCCCGTACATATTCGAAAATAGATGGGGAAAAAATATAACTTTGTGAAACACGAAAATACAACGGCAAAAACCCTGACTTCTTATGTTTATCAAATGTTTATCAAATTAATGTGATTGTGATTTTTCAATTGATACAGTTACTGCTCCATCACTATTTGTCCCCCTTTTTCATCTCTCGATCTTCATTCATACATTTCTTGTCCAGACACATCCGTATACGTTCTCATCTCGACTTTTTTACATTGTCACACGTTTTATATTGGCATTACGAACGGCCGCTGAGTGTCGGCTCACGACAATGGCACGTTGTCACCCGTGGGCAATGCGATACGTGTCTCAGGCGCCCGACAATCTGGCGCGCGTCTTTCCTTCGTATATTTAGATATATATATATTCACGCGCGCTCAGTGAAATCATTATTCGTCTTTTCATTTCGTGTCGTACGACGCTACATAATTCTCTTGCAAGAAAATAAAGAAAGAAAGAGTCGCAATTCTGTGGAGGGAAAAATGAAGATGTAAAAGAATTAACGAGAAAAGGCGAAGGTGATGTACTTTTCTTCTATGGATGTTTACATTGTGAGATGAGTTTGTATTCAGTCAACGAAATATGTTTGAGGTAAATAAATCTCGTATTTACAATACGAATGAAGAAAATATTCATTTTTCACTGATGTATGAATATTCGAAATGTGTTTGCTAAGAAAAGGTTTGATACATTTCTAGAGGTAAATATAATTTTACTTCAAGTAATATGTGATGGAATCCACCAGGGGTCAAATTATTCGAAAGAGAGAAAATTCGACAAAAAAATTAGACAATGAAGAATTGGAAATTTTGTTTCAACAATTCCCACTTGTTTTATAATTATCATCAATATTGAATGAACAGTGGATCAACATCCATCCTCAATGTATTAATTTTTTCCTGTCGATATGATGAATCATACTCAAACAATCAATTTGTGTCAGTTCGTAGGAATTCTCCCGTCATTTCCAATGATGAAAAATAGTAAAAACGTATTCATGTCCAATTGATTTATCAACTCTAGATGAAAAATAGTACTGTGATTTTTCATTCGTCCATTCACTCGGCTATTGTTGAATTGGTATAAATAAATCGTGGTCTAACATTACCCCCAATCAGTTGAAGAGTAGACTCCAACACAGAGCAAAAATACTGATCAAAAGATATTACATCGTTGAATCATGTGGCTGCATCATACAAACGAGATCAACCATGTTTCAAAGTCACAACCATGAAAGAGGAATTGTACAAAATGAGATGTGAGAAAGTATATAAATGTGTGTAAGTATGGATAGATATATAACATTCACGTACATAGACTGTATATAACAGAAAATACTCAATGCTTCTGTGTTCAAACGACTTTACTTTCGACGCCTTGACGATCATCTGGGAAAAAAAGGTTGGCGAAAGAAAAAAAAAATAATGAAGAAAAAAAAGTAGACGCAGAGAGAATAACGAGCAAGAGAAGAAAATCCAGTGAAAATCCCTGTTCGTAATCACGAGCGCGTTACCATTTCACCATAAATTGCATGCCGCGGGACAGTGTATACGAACGAACAAATTTAGATGTTTGACTTTGTTACTGTGATGATAAAAATGAAAGAATAGAACGAGAAATGAAGAAAAGAGAAATCAAATCTGTTGAAATGATTAGAAAAAAAAAAATTGTAGACAAAATCAATTGTCAACAGCGAATGATATTTTTTATCGCTATGTCGACGAAACGATAATGAATTCTGCAGTATTATTCATTTGCAGAAAATGGTGATGGAAAAAAGTAGAATAATTGAAATAATGAGAGAAAAGTAGTGTATGTAGTTGTTGAGTCAGACATCGTTTGTCGAATCGTACTCGGAGTTCTCACGCTACTCTTGTACATGCCTTTCTCTTATTCGCTAACACAAAAGAGGCGATGGCTTTAGTCAGCTACTTTCTACACTAATTCAATCGTTCACGAATTTCAACCAACAAAGTAAAAGGAAATCCAACCAGTGCACTTGATATTTTTCACTTGAGTCAACCATTTCGATCAAACTTAAAAATCCCAATGTGATATGCATGAACTGTTTGTGCAATTGATAAAACGAATGTTCCCATATAATTCCATAAATGAATGAATTAATAAAACTCCATTTCATTTCATTGACGAAAATATTCATGGGTACTGACTTCCAATGCAATTCCATCGAGAGTGTTTCTCATAAATGTGAATCATCCGAATATTTTTCCATCACACAAAAATCCAAGATATATAAAAATAATTGACAAATTAAAAACGATTAGTCATACAATTACCAACATTTGATCGCAATCAATATTGATCCAATGCAATTTTCTATTCCAACAACTTTTGTGTCTCAGATAAAATGTCAATTCGAAAATATCAGTCACATTCATCAGGAAATAGACATTCACAATAATTATTATAGTTCATAAAAATACCAGAGAATTCTTAACAAAGTAATATCGACACCACAGATATTGTGATAAAAAAGTGATGGAATGAAAAAACATACGTATAACAATTATTAGCATAGAAATAACGAGAAAAACAGGAGTGAGTTGTGAACGAAGGCAGCGAACAAAGAAATGAGAACGCGCGAATGAATGAGCATCAACACACTGCGCTCGCGCATCCTCTCATCATAATGTCTCGCATTACTTCGTAAAAAGTGCTTATCAAGAAAACACATTAAAATGTTCTAGAAGCAACACGAAATGAATTTTTACATCAGCCCTCCCCTCCCATTCTGTATTTTATATATAAAATTTCTTTTCCCTTTTTCCTTCTCCTGCACTTTCATTTTTCACTCTCCCTCGTTTTTTTCTTTTCCTCACTTCTGAGTGCTCCGCTGTAAAATCAGTTCATTCATTTATATCTCACGGAGTGTAGCGTGATGCAGTAATGAAACGCTTCATAATTAAATTGATAAATTGGAATGAAAAAAAAAAGAGCCAACAGAATGAATAATTAAAAATAGAAGGAAATATAAGCTCTCAGTGGTATGTTTCCCATGGGTATATGAAATTGTTTCCAGTATATGCACAGTGAATTGAATTGCACTTGAATACTAGCCAAAAAAAACACAATTATAAAAAAATTGAATGGATAAATTAAATAAATAATAAAACTGATTTACAGACATTGCGAATGCATTTGTCTTCCAGTCTATTAAGGAAACGGGACAATCGAGAGAATCTTGGGAATAATTCATGAGCATTGATAATAAATTAATAATTGGATATAAATGTCAACAGTTTAGGTCAAAAAGATGCAGTGAATAAGTAGAAAGACGATGAGAACTGTGACTTTTATGTACAGATAGGTCAAGCTCGTCTGTCCAAACTAGCAAGAAGTAGGCGACTGCGCATAAGTCTCATACATACAAACAAATGTATATAACACGAAAAAAAAAAGGTGAAGAAAAAAAAGCTCTCTTGCTCTCTTTCCCTTCCTCCCTTCTCTTCCCTCTCTGATAATGTATGTATACATATATATCGTTCCTCTGTCTACAGCAACTTCATTCGCTTTGACGTTTGCCAAGTCGTCTTTTCTGCATTTTTCTATTTACGCTTTACTCTGGAGCCCCCTCCACGATGGAGAAATGAAAAAAAATTGAAACTTGCAATCTCATTTTTAAAAGCACAGATAAAAAAAAATGTGGAGGAGGATAGAGTGAAGAGAGTGAGGATGCATATTGTGAAATGGGGGTGGATAAAGGTGAGGCATCAAGAAAGATAAATAAAACATGAAGCAAATAACTTTAATAAATTATTTCATTTGCAACATAATAATTATTCGATGAAGAATTTACCTAATTCTGCATTGGAAGTCGGAAGAATTGATGAACTTGAATAAATTTTTTCTTAATTGATGGGCGATTTCGTGTGATTTAAAATCAGTGATTTGAAATATATCGCGATGATGGATGAGAAATGACTGAAGAGAATGAATAGAGTCGCATATTGACTTGATTATGGTTCAATTCCAGAATGAAAAACGATATACAGATGTACATACAAATACGATCGTCATTTACGAAGAATAAATCGATTTCTCAAAAGCCAAGTTTTACGCAGTAAACAGTTTTTACGACTTGCTAGCCAACTTATTTCACGATAAAGTGAACGAGCATCAGCTAAAATTCCTAGTGAATTCTACAATCGAGAAAGAGAAATTTATATAGAAAATATTATATAATCCAACGGAATAGCAATCGTGTTATATGTCCTAACACTGCACTTTAATTTATGGCGAACGATGCTCTCTGTATCTTCAACTCACTAAACCCAAGTCTCTGCATTTCCCGTCTACATATAAACATCTCTATGTATATATTTATTGCGAAAATACCGTCGAAGAAGGTTTAGAACTATTGACGAAATAGCAACTGTAAACACAGTCCACATACCAATGACACGAATGAGAACGGAGCTCACACAGACGTCGTAAAACCTAAGCAGGAAGATGAATACTCGTAAAAACCCAGTACTAGAATTAGGTTATTGCACCAACAACATCCGAATCAAATGAATAAATAAATTAAATGCACCAACAATCTGATGAGAAAAATGTCTTGAGGTCAAACTTTTACGAAAATTTCCGTTTAATATAAAAAAAAATGACAACTTTTCATTCCTTGTTGTCTCTTTCATCTCATTCTGATGTACAGAATGTAGTCTGAATGCCACCATATATTTTTTTTTCATTTTTGTTATTCGATCTGACCTTGTGTAAATAAATAAACCGAAACAGGTACAAATTTAGATAGAACAACTGCACGTAGTTAAACTAATTCAATAGATTTGCCATCGAACAAATTAATTGAGAATATTTAGTCAGCACTCATATACAAATTATAGATATTACAATTAAAACATGAGATCGCCGTTCACTTTTTAACTGATTTGAATTGGAGGTGAAGATTGATGAGCAACACATTATTTATCTGTTCATTAGGCCAATTGTCAACGATGTGAGATAATCGAGAATGACATGCGCACAGAGCACAATTATTCGAGTAATACGATGATGGAATACGCAAAGTGCAGATATGCAGATATAATAAACTGCACAATTATACCACTTGTGTATCCCAGAAGTCTGTGTGTGGCAATGACACAACGCTGTACTACCATCAACTCTGTGTCATCCAACAAGACCAAAAAAAAAAAACCAAGAGATATTGAGAAAAAAAAATGAGAAAGAAATTGGCAACAAAAAAAATGCATTAGTGTAACACACTCATTGTTTTGCAATTTTTTGCTTTTGTTTTAATTGCAGGAAATTATTCTCGGCTAGCATGCGAGATCCAGTTCGTGCGATCGATGGGCTACTACCTCATCCAGATCTACATACCCTCGGGATTAATCGTGATAATCTCATGGGTGAGCTTTTGGCTAAACCGAAACGCAACCCCCGCTCGGGTCGCCCTCGGAGTAACCACTGTGCTCACCATGACAACCCTCATGTCCTCGACTAACGCGGCCCTCCCCAAAATCTCCTACGTCAAGTCCATCGATGTCTACCTGGGAACATGTTTCGTCATGGTCTTCGCGTCACTCCTCGGTAAGTAGTTCACGGACCCAATTCCTTCATCCCGACGCCAAAAATTCAATCGAACGAACGAAAGAAAAGAAAAAAAAATTATTCGAATTTTTTTCAAGTATATTCACTCACACGCATCCACACAAATACACCAACACGATGCAAGTAAAAGAAAGAATTGTTTTGTAATAGCATTATGTGTTTTTGAAAGAAAATAATATACAAGTAAATTTTTTGAAATATTTTTTCATATAAAAATTGTGAGATAAAAGCAAAAGACATTTTTTCATAACACGCACTTTTGTAAGTTGGATCCACTCACGCAGATGAGTGGTGACCATCAATTTGGCGATGGTGTAATGGCTTTTTTTTATCTGCAACGCTGAGTAATTGAATTGATAAGCACCAAACAATTTTCCATCAATATATTTCCCAAAAGAAAATCATAAGAGTTCAAGAAAAAAAAATAAACATATTAAGTGAAAAGACAGAAATGAAAAGTCAAATCAAAGGAAATATATAATGAAACAATCCTTCCAGCCGTCAGTCTCAACGAGAACAGAGAGGAACACACAAAGAATTTTCTGTTGTAAATGAATAATTATTTTTAGTGATGATATTGATAATGATGATGATGACCACGATCCTTGCGTGTCTTGGAATCGATCGATCGATCTTAAACACTGCATACTGTTACACTTTTTTGTAATAATTTGTTTATTTTGGCACTATAAAAAGGAACAAATAAGTAAATAAAACATAACCGTGCTTACAAGACGTGTACGGTGCGGCACTTTTAGCTAAATTATATATTTAAATAAATAAATATACATGATATGAATATTTTATTTCACTTTTGTGTTGGTCAAACGTAAATAAATATATATGTTGAATGTGCATTTTAATGGCAGTGTGCAGCGATTCTGATTGATCGAACGGACCGACTCGTTAGTGATTCACGATTCGCTCTTGCTCAGTATTTTGTTTGACCATTTTATACCATAAATTTACATAAAAATTTGCCGTATATGAATGATGAATGTAATAACAAATCGTAAAAAGTTGTGATGAAATTAATTTTCGCATATAATCTAATGTTTGATAAATATTTGCTTTTGCTGATGAATTTTTAATTTAGTAAAACAGAGATCTCGAGCGATCGTGGCGTAAGCTTTGAATTAATCGATTGATCTTAAACAGTGCACACTGTTAATAGCTTAATAATTGCACGCGTCAAATAATTTTTGGTAAATTTTTTGTGGATTGACAATATGTGCTTGATCACGATTTTTTGATGAATACACGATTGATTATTTATTATTGTTGTTTGTTACAATATTTCAAAATTTATCATCATGTCTAGATTATTTGTTTGATATTTGTATGAAATATGAGAGCAGTGTGCAATGATTCTGATGAATCGAAATTATCCATGTCTTACGGTGGCTCTTACATCGACTCGTTACTGACAGAATGAAAGAAAAAACAAAAATGAATGAAGATATAGCACAAGTCACGAGTTCTTGTTTCTTATCTATAACTGCTCTCGTCCCGACTGACGATTCCTTCGAGACCTTATTCTATCTTGTATTCCCACATGTGTTCCCACATCCAATCGTATACGTGATTCCGTTATCTCGTTATATGAATATATATACACATGTATATATATATATGTGTGGGGGGGGGGAGTGTGTGTGTGTGTGTGTGTGTGAGTGTGAGTGTGAACCTCCCTTACCTCGTTTCTCAGATGAGAAACAATTGAACTTACATAATCCCGAACGGAATTTTTGTACTTATTTTATTATTTATTCGTTATTTTTTAATAATTGTATCGATTTGTTTAATTTTTCTTTTTTGATTGTTCAAATGTAATTAGATAAGTGAGTTTGATTTTATCCATGGAAAATTCGTAGAGAATTGGGGATTTTTTTATTTTTTTGTTATAGGCTTCGTTCGAACTTGGATAGAAATGTTGTATAAAAGAAAAATGAGATATCAATTTTTTTTTCGTGGCAAATCGTTGCGTTTATCCCATGAGAGAAGTTCGTCTCATTGTTCATTATCCAATTCATGAATTATTGGTGGAAGAAAATTAGAGGAATTGAGTTCCGCCATAAATTTTCAACTCGTGACCGATAAGAGTACGAGAATCAAAACCCCAGAGTACTTTTCTTCTCAAGAACTTCTTCCATTTAACAAACACCGATAAAATAATGTAACAGAAACCTCTGTCAGGATTATTACTCTCACAAAAATTTATCTCATGAAAAATAATATAAAAACAAATCGAAAATTCTTCAAAAAATAATTAACTTTCAGTAATTTTCAATCCAAATCAATTTTACACCATTTTCGTCAACAAAAATGTTTGTTCGTTTTATTATTTACAATTGGAAAGGGAAATATTCATTGGGGATGAACGGAATGTGTAATAACACTATTCGGATGGAAGCGCAAATAACTTTCACATCGCAATGTGTCTATGTATAATGCGCGCACATAAACGAACACACACTCGAATTACCCGTGTGTAAGTAACCGGAAAGGCGCCAGATGAGATTTCATGAGATTCCGTAGAAATGGCAATGGGCCTCTCATTTTCGGTTTGTTGTAAGACACTTAACGATTATATAGGAATGAAACGACTATTATGGGGTCGTGGTTAAAAGGGATCACTGGTTCAATGGTTAATAAAATATAGGAAGAATCAGCAGTTTATGCTTTGATACATGAGATAAAATTCCTTCTTTTTTCTCTATATCTCACTGCAGAACATCAACTTCAACCTTTAACATCCCATAATTAAGTCACGATAATTTATACAAAAATAGCGTAGAGAGTTTATTATTTCATTCGATTAAATAATTTCTTCATTCTGATTTAGTTCGTCTCCCAATATCATTTCTCAAAATAATTCCAACAACATTTAGTTCTCAATATTTCAAGTTAATTTTCCACTTCTATCTATTTATTTATCATATTTTTCTTTATCACATACCTCCGACCTATTCTCGGATGGACTGAAACCGTCGAGTTGTTCGCCGCCAATCAACCGCCCAATTAATCAAACTCGTACGCGAAAACAAGTCAAGCTGTGATCAAAAAAAGAAACAAAAAACGTTACAAATGAAAATATAAATATTACGAATGAAACAAAACAATGAAAAAAATTTCATGGAAAAAAAAAATAAAAAAGTCCATTCGAATTCGTACCAACTACCGGATCAATACTCAACCGAACATCTGTCCACATAAAATTTCTACGATCTATCATCAACAATTTCCAAAACGGCATAAATAATCGACGCGACAAAAATTGTATAAATTAATCAATCACATAATCGAAATATATTAAAATAAATATTAACATTCATTCAATAATCAACAAAAGAACGAACTCGCCATTCACTACTCTCAATAATGAATAAAAAAATACAAACAACCCATCGAGTATACCACTAAAAATAACTACCCCAACAGACTTTTTGTCGTATCGCCAGAGAAACCAAACCCTGTGCAAGATCGCGATACTGACGAATCTACAAACGCATTTTACCAAAACCAAAAGAAAAAAGCTCATCGAAATACATAAAAACTACAAATATAAACCAACCTGTTGATAAACGAATGAGAACTAAAATAAAAATCCGATCTAACGTTGAATAAATGTACAAAGAAAAGCAGATGCTGAAGGTGGGTTCTCTTTCTCTCTCTCTCTATCTATCTATTTCTCTTTCTCTCTCCTTCCTACTCTTCTCTTCTCCTCCCCCTCCATTGCATATTCCAGATAGACCAACACACATTTTCATCAGATCTCCATCGAGCTTCGCCGTCGCATGGGCAATGAAAAAAAAAACCATTCGAAAAACCTAATCACCACATGATGATAAAAAAAAAAAATACCTCCTCCAACTGGAAATATGTCGTCACAAGCGAGTTGACAATTTCACGAGACGATGCTCGCCAGAAATAAACCATTGTCTACCTTTACAAACACCATACACATATTTACACATACAGACTTTCATCCACATGGGATATATCGATGCAACATTATTTAAAGCCGTCTCTTTGCACCCCTCATTCTCTCTTTGCGCTCTTCACATCCTTTCTTTATACATTCACCACTTGGTTGACTACCAAAGCTGATCATTATGACGCAGCATTAAAATTACGATCTTATATACACCATCAACTCGATAACTCTTAATTTTCCATGAACATTGTGTCATACATTTTCCTCTTCAACCCTCTATTTATATCTATACTTCACTCTTTCTCCCACTTTCTCTTTCTCTGTCTGTGTCTCTCTCTCTCTCTCTCTCTCTCTCTCTCTCTCTCTCTTCTATCTTCATTTTATCTATCTATCTCTATTATCGCGGTGGCTGTATCAGTTACCGCAGATCATATTCCTAAATGTCCCATCCCAACCCAATGAAAAAATAAACAGATGAAAAAAGAAAAGGAAATATATATATAAAATAAATTGTAGTGACGCAATTTCACTTAATAAAAATAACAACGCTTCAATAGAATTTTCAATATTATATATAAATATTTAT
>JABMBR010005476.1:0-15399 GCA_018881525.1 Meteorus sp. PSUC_FEM 10030008
TTATCATTATTATTATTAAAATTATTATTACTTGAGTGATACAAAGACGTGAAGAGATAAACATCGATTTTATTTGGTGATTAAGTGCGAAACCTGTAAGGGCGGTAAGAGAAAGACAAGGTGAAAGCGACGTAGAAAGGAGAAAATAGAAATAAAAAGAAAGAAAAATAAATACGAGGAGTAGCCGCTAAAATACAACTGTGTTGTTTAATATTGTGCAACGACAATTTTATGAGGACTTTGTTCAACGTGTCGTTAAAATAGTCCAACGCAACATTATATAGAAACGAATATAAATAAAATATTAATTGAAATAATAATTAATCACGAATATAATAAAATATACGTTAGTGAATACCAGGATTGATATGGAATCACAGAATCAAGAGATCGTCGCGAGCGGATCGATGGCAGAGGTGCCCAACGATCCTGGGTACGATTATTAATTATCATGTGTCATCATCATATGTTTATAATCAATTGGTGAATAGAGAAAGAGGAAATATAAAATGAGTGTGTGTATTATGCTTGAGATTTAATGAAAGAGAAATGAGTCAATGGAAGAGAAATGGAAAAGAAAAATGAGAAAAGATGTGTATGAAGGCGTAGAATGGAGAAATGGGTGGAAGAAGAGTCAGGGGATATTCACGGCGTGATGTGGACCTCCAGCCGGCGGCGATGCCTTCTCGCCCACCCCCCGCGTTGCCTACAAACCTCTTCCGCTTGTTCTCCTTCATTCTCCCAATCTACTCCCTCCAACCCCGCACAACTACCTTGTGCCATAGGCGCGCACACGACCTACCCTTCTTTGCGCGCGAATATACCAACATCGGTGCTATGCAAGCCGTATCCAACGCGCTCTCCCACGTTGTCTTTTCGTTTATAACCCCAACATTCACAATGTCATCGTGTATACCGATGAGAAAAATAAATAAATGCTCGGCTGACTGTTGAACGTTTGTTCATATCTTCATCTCGACCTTGTGTGTGTTTACATGTGATAATTTTTCTTTTTGGTTTCATCATTATCGATTTGTTCATTCGTCCACGTCAATTAACTCAAACGAATCGATGAATGATGATGATGAGATATAAACATTTTTTATTTATACAAAATGTGTAGTCAATTGTTTGACACAAAGTGTCATGTTGCATTTTGATTAAAAATTTTTTTTTCCCAATTTTTTCCAATCGCAATTTCTATCGCGACTATGACACAATTATTTTCGCATGGTACAGTAATTTCTTATCGTGTTTGTATGTAGGAAAAGAGGACAGAGGTAGAGAAAAAAAAAATAGTGAAAGAGCGAGAGACAAACTCCGCACCTCGACCTAGAATTTCGTGAGCGCAACGTGCCACGTGACGTAACAGCGGGGAGTTTGCTCCGACAATCACGTGGCGTCTTGGTCGCAAGGGGAGATGAGAATGATGCTCATACTCGCCGAGGAACGATGAGCATGGCGGTAGTGGTATGATGATGGTGGGGATGAGGGTGGATGGAAGGGTGTGAGCGATGGAAATGGAATGACATCAGAGATAATAAAATAATGCGGTGGCTCGAATTGAATTTTATTTTTGTTTTGTTTTCCAATAGTGAAATGGAATGTTCGTGTTAATCGTTTTAATGATGTTTCGACCCGGCTTTTACAGCAGCGCGCACGACATGCCACGTGACTTGCATTCGTTTGCGTATACACACGGATATGAACACATAAATATACCGTTAATATATACATATCTGTGTGTATTTCTTGAATGATGACTTTAATTGTTACAATTACTTCAACGTTATTTTGTTAAATTGATTAATTGATTTTGTGGTTGATAAATGCGTGGAGAAAATTGCGGGATTTTAGTGGCATTTGCGTTGGGACATCGGGGAGGTTGGAACGTAGTTGGGAGGGTGGTGGTGGTGGGTTTAAAGTGGGTACGTTGGGTGGAATAATCGATACCGAGGTTGAATTGCGTGATTCGTGTCGTTAAATACACAATGAGGAGAATATTTTTAATTTTTAACGACTTTTTTAATGGCAATCAACTTTAATAATATCAAAAAAAAAACATTCCGATGATATTGATAGGGTGTATAAATCAAATTTAATATTTACTATGAATAATTATTCTCTTTATTATGTATTGATAGTGTACGAAATATTGTCATCGTCAATTCATATTATTTTTATGATTAGTTGCGATGAGTGGAATTATTCGACGAATATTTCAATGTCAATGCAATTGTGAAGGATTTTTTTTTTATTTGTGACAAACGAATGATACAATATTGTGTGGATATACAGAGTGACGATGTGTCGATATGTCAAGTAATCAACGATAGCGAGAAGAGAGGAAAAAAAAAGTCGCAAATATTCTGTCAATTAATTTGATTGAATTGTTTATTTTCGTTGTTTTGTTTTTCTTTTTGCTTTCGGGTGTTGAATGTCGGTCGATCTGTGGTGACGCCTCGTGTCGGAAAATGGAGGCTGTACAGTGGGGGTTCTTGTGCAAACCGGAAGTTACCCTCTGCCGGCAGAGGTTGTTTGCCAAAAATTATATTTTTATGGCTATTCATCCAATAAATTTGCGATTATATTGGAGTGAAAAAACTGACAATTTCCTCCGGGATCTTTTGTATTGTGTTTTACTGCGAAATCATCATTGTCAGATGCACTTGACATGTGTAGAGATCCAATGATTGGGATAGGTCTGAACGAATTTCATTTGGACTTTGAAACGATTCTCCATCGCTCTCAGCAAATTCATTTGAATCAGTTCAATGTTCCGATGTTTTACGTCTCACTTCAATGAGACAGCTCGTCAAACGATAGAATTTTTCCAGAGAAAATTGTCAGTTAATCAATTGAATGAAAAAAGGAAATAGAAAATATCCAGATGAGTTCGAATTATAAAAATAATTAGTAGATTATTCATGTTTTGATAATAAATATTTTCTTTTTCACAGAAAAATGTTCATCGGTGGACTCTCATGGCAGACTAGTCCAGGTCAGTGGTCATAAACTATCATAAAATTTCGTATGTTGCGTAATAATTCCGTAAAGCAAATTCACCAAAACATATCTCTAGATTAAATTTATAATTTAGTTTAATATTTCTTTGCAATACAACACAGCACATTTTCCTCCACAATATCTAATCAATTTAACAGCATTCATTTCTAATCTCATCACATACATACACATACATCATTCATATATATACATCACAGTGAATACATATTTTTTAAGTATATCAGTGTGACTTTATACCGATAAACTTTCAATTCAATCTTACCTTCGAACAATTTTCCATTTTTTTTTCTTCCAATTCCTTCCTCCACATTATCACAAATGAACTCCAATATTTATATTACACATTTCATTATTCTTTTTATTTACATTTGAATAACTGACAAATGTAGGTCACTAAGTATGTGATAACGTTTACAGCATACGTATTGATAATATTTATTGCAAACAATTCACACAATTTTTTCATATTTCTGTGCAAACATGCGTCTATGAACATTATTCATACGAATTTTCTCACAGCAAACACATCAAAATTGTGTTGGTGAATGCAATTGAATCAGGTGCATATTGACTAACGAATTGAAATAGCAAAAAATAAAATAGGACAAACGAGAAAAATAAATAGTTAAATATATAACGTGAATGACGACAGGGTAAAAAAAAAGAGAAGAAAGATAAGGCTTATATCGTTGTGATTGTAATCAGTTGAAAATAGAGGAATGTAGAGGCAATGTCAGGTTGTAAATGACAGAGGAGAACGGACTTGTCAGGAGGTGGTGCGGAGGGAATGATCGTTGGAGCAGAGTAAACCAGCGAGAAAGAGCTATGGAGGCGGTGTAGGCTCATTAGCGTTATTTGCCATCGTTACATAAGTCATTCTCTCGCCGTTTCCTTTCTCTCTTGCTCTCCTTCTTTCGCATATACATACAAATACACACAATCACACATACACACATATATATATATACATATTTACACACAATGTCTATATACTTCTTTCGCTTTTGCGCCTCTTTTCATGAATAGAGAACACGAAACGCACATTGTGCGCTGCTATACAGTTTGCATTGACGATACGATACAGTTTTGTACGACTTGAACTGTCTTAGCTCTCAAAATTATATTTCACTCTCGATGGATCCTCCTTTTTTTTTCTTCTCGTCTCACACTCCATCTTCAATGTTTAATAAAACGATATTTCTCACGGTGAGAAATACTATTTGAATAATCATTTATTTTTATCGGTATTGCGTGTGGATTTTATATTGGGAATTTTATTTAAGAATTTCACGAGGAAAAATTTTATTTAACTTGAATTGAATCAATTGAGCATTTTCAATGTGTGTGAATATTTATATTTATGTGATAATGTGAATATTTGAGTACGAAATTGAAGTATAGTTTGTGAAGATATTTTATTTTTACATTCGCTTTGTTGCTATATTGATTTTCTATTTGAAAATTTATGTGCGTGTGTGTGTTGTGTGGATGTATATATTTTGCTATATCAATTATACTGTGCACCGAATATCAACAGAATAATGTATGACGCGGTTTAACGGTCAGGAAATTTTATTGCTATTCCCACGCAATTCATGGTAACATTTACGAGCATTCTTGTGTTTGTATTGTGTGTATGTGTATAGACGAATGCCACGTATACACACATTTTGTAGTTGTCCAATGCTATTGTTACTTATTTATTGTCACGAGAGTGAACAGGAAAAGTTGAATTATATTTTGTTGCGTGAAGTGAATTTTTTTGCATAAAATAAAAGAAAAAAAAAAAGAAAATGTTAGATAAATGAAGAGGAATGAAACAACAAATTCCTGTGAATATCAACAAATATATACGTGGAGGTGGAAGAATAATGTCTGGCTGTCTACATAAAAAAATGTCTGGTAGATAGTGGAGAATTATCAAGTGAAATGTTAATTTATTTCTTCATTTTAAATTATCATTGCAGAATGATTAGAAATTATATTTTTAGCATTGAACATCTAAGAATTCTTATTCATAATTTCGATATTCGCCAAATCGTATGAAGAATTTGAAGAAATAGAAAAGATTTTACTGATAAATTCAATAAAAGTTTCATGTCAATCTAAAAAAATTTCCATTCATAAAATCTGAATGAATTTTATCGTTTTTCATCAGAAACGGTTCTTTCTGCTACTTTTTCTGTCAACGATACAATTTTAGTATAATTTTATCACACTGATAGTTTTATCACTATTGAGTAATTTCTAGAATGCAGTTGATAATTATTCATGATTCTCTTATTCTTCTTCTGTTTCGCCTTTTATTTGGTATTTCCAAGCCAGACATTCATGGATTATTCACTGAATCTGAGCTTTTAGTCTTCTTGATATATATATAGATATAGTATTTACTTTTGGGATTGTTAACAGCGTAAATTCTTCATCTGTGCAATTTCACTGTCATTTTTTTTTCCCCTCGTTCAATAGAAGTACTTCATATACATAGGCGAATAACGGTTGATTTAGCAAGTGGGAAAAGATTTCAAGTAAATATTCGGATTTCCATACTCGCATACACATCCACATCACAAATACATGAATGTATACATATGTATGTATATATATGTAGAACGGAGTATTATTGCTCGTCGTCTCGTGCTATTGTTTCGCATTTGTTTGACTTACACGCGTGCATTTTCAGTAGAGCTATCACGTGGCTTTTGGGTATATTGCAATATTATCCGACTTACTTTTCTTTACCATTCTTCCATGCTCGCTTCCTCCATATTTTTCTTTCTGTCGTGTTGCTATTTTTTTTTGTCTCTCTCTTCTATTTCTATCCCCATCGTCTTTTATTCTACATTTCGTTTCCCCTCGACAATTCATCATAAGCCACTATGTACAAATATGTATATCTGTGTGTGTGTGCGTGTGTGTGCTTTTTTGTATTTATTATTCACAATTTACTTTCACCAAACAACAAAAAATTATTCACTTCAACATCTGTATAAATTTTTAAATTGAAAAGAAAAGAATGAAAGAATGTTTGCCAATGTGAGATTGTCAAAATGTGAATGGAATATTGAAATATTTTTTGTATGGGGTTATTTATTCATTTGTTAGAATTTATTTAGGCGATCGATATTTTTATTATTTAATTAGTGAGACAATCTAAGGCGAATTTATGAGTTTGATTTTAATTGTTGACAACTCGACTTGGTGGTTTGTTTTAACTCGAAAATTGACTCAAATGTGAAAAGTGAGAGCACATGATAAATGAAAAATAATCTCTCTTTTATTTTTTGTTTCGACTTGCATCCTGTCGACAAGATTAAACTTTTTTTTTATGTAGAGAATATGTTGAAGTATCATATGGAGAAAGGCAGTTTAGCTTTTGTTAATCGGATCGTGCTTCGTTGACTAAATGACTGTGGTCTTTACTTCTCTACTGAGTTATCCAAAGGCTTGACAGAGTGGTAGTAAAAGTGGTGGTGTGGCCTCTCACTATCATCCATACTTTCATGAAAAGTCACGAGCTTTTCCCGCGTAATTACCTGCACACTGAAATCGCAACTCGTCACGTTGGTTTTGCGAAGGGCTTGGCAGTGAACAAGCGAGAATGAAAGATGAATCGCGCAATAGAAATCAAAAGTGAAGAGTTTTTATGGGAAGAGGAATGAGAAGGGGAGAGAAATGAAAGTGGAGGATGAAACAGGATGGACGAGACAGACAGAGCCATGTGTGTGTGTGTGTTGCTACTCGCATTTTATTTTATTTTTCTCCCTACGTTTTTTTTTTTTTTTTCGTATCATCCTCGCTCTTGTGCTTTTTTCACTTTACACCTCTTCTCATCTTCCTCTTTCTATCACAATCTCACTTATTGCTCTGACGTTTTCCGACTTCATCGTGTTTGATGCAATCACGCGCAACTGACGATCCTTCTCTTTGCTATTTTTAAACGTAATTGCACCCGGCCGTTTTTAATGGGTGAGGCAAAGAGATAGAATTTCTATAGGTTGACGTAAATACATTTGCATTGTGCATATGTGTATGAATTATTTGATCTGTGAGAGTGCAACAGATGTCTGACAAACAAAAATAATATTAAGATGGCAATTTGAGTGGAGATAATTGATATTGCATTTAGTTGTTCATGAAAATGAATCGTTTGATGTTTTGGTTGGTGGATTGTCCAATTTTCATTTGAGAAACGGAAATTGCAGTAAAAAAAAAAATATTTCTTGTCGAAATTTTTCGCTACATTTTTTTATTAATTGTTTGAACGAATTCAAGCCTTTGTGTGAAAAATTAATTCAACTGGTATTTCAAATTTGTTGTCTACCATTCAAATCCTCTTGCTAAATATTTCTCATTGAAATATTTTTCCGGTTCAGTAGACCCGGATTCGTACGCACTTGGGGTGAGTTTTTTCGTTGGATTGTGCCTATCATCATCGTACCCTTCTCAAAACATGATTTCATGTTGTCTGTATAATTGTGCAGAATATTTCAATGTCATCGGAATGCACACTGTGTTGAATTCATCACAGAATGCACCCTAAAGAATTCAGCGAGTAGGATTTTTTTTTATACACAAATTCCTCTCTTATGTCTCCCTTCACTCAATATTAATTCCGAAGTTGTTGCTCAATCGTCATAGCGACACTCTACACAAATTTCACAATAATAAATAAGAACTCATCACAATCTTCAATCACAATTTTAGATCACTCCCCTTTCCACCATCAAAAAAATTAATTTTCACGTATACCAAATTTACCTCTGAGTTTTCTTATTTAATCATCCAGTTTAATAAGTCGACATAAGAGGTTTTTCATCGGTTCACTATAAAAGAGAAAGAGCACTAAGAGCGGTGGAGAAAGGGTGAGAGGTATAGGTCGGTAATTACGCAAGTGGGTCAAAAGGGGCGCCCAATTTATTTGCGACATAGATGAACTTCACAGTGGGCCATACACTAAGTCTCTGTCTGATGTTTGCTTGTGTGCATATATGAATTCTCATACACACAAACATCTCCTTTATACTCTCATACATGTTAAATATATATACATCTTCTTTTCTCTACTCTTTCCGTGTCTCCTCTTCGCGCGTTCCCCTCACTGCTCTTGTGTGGTGGCCTCCCGACCTCTTGTTAGTCGGACGATATTCGTTAACACGTAGTGAGGTCAACGACTCTCTCACCGACTCGCATAATTCGCGACGACGGTTTCTTCCGCGTGCGATCTTGCCACGAGACTAATTTTGCACACGTTGTAAAGTATCTTTAGATTTCACTTCAACATTCATATAATCAAATACATTTTTGTACTTGACATATTCACATATAAATTATGAGACCTGGTGGCATTCACAAATTTATCTTCATTCATTCATATTGTTGCGTTGTCCGTTGTTATTGTCTGCAATCACGATAAAAGTTTTTCATATTTTTTTTTCTTCTGGTTCTATGTTTGATTTTTTCTTTTATTTTTTTCACTGAAGAGTTGTAAATGCGTGTGGTGTTTTGTTAAGCATATTCAAAGATACTTTAAGGGATTCAGTGTCAATTTAAAATCGCACATTGCAGTTGGTTGGATTCGTTGCGCCTAAATTAATATAAAAAAGTGGATTGAGTTCGCGTATGAATTTATTACAGATACAATATAAATGTCACTGTGGATATGTACAGGATAATTAGAGTATGTATTTGCGACAGACTGTACTAGAATGGAGTGATGCACTGTCCGAATGACATTAATGGTATCATGAGAACGGAACAGAGTGCAAGAGGAAGGGGGAAAAGTCGTGCGTTCATTCATGACGTTTGGATATGTATTTTATGTAACTGCATATTGATGAACGAGTGGTGATTAAAGTCATACATTAAATCATTGGGTGATCATGAGAGCCAGTGAATGATAATCAGTAAAATTTTTTTTTCTTCTCTCTTTTTTTTAATACAAGACGTGAACATTTTCTCTTTAAATGTTTTTCTTTTTAACTCATCCGGCAAGCTGTTACTGTCACGCACACATGTTGCACCATGTCCCAATGCGACAATATAACACAAGTAGAGTCACAGCTATGGCATAGATCAATGTTTTGTGTGTGTCAATAGATGAAAATGGGTGTAAGCACTTAAGAATTTGAGTGAGGGTGAATAAAAAAGAAAATAGCGGATATTTGTTTAGGAAAAATTGTGATAATTATTTTTAGGAGCATTTGAAGAGTAACAGACTGGGTGATATTCCGGAAAAAACCTAAATATTGTCAAAGTGCGTGTGTGTGCTTCAGAAATCATTTCCGATAGAGATTTTAACCGAATTTTAGTGAATTTTAGTGCAATACTTCTTTCTCTCCAGTGCGAAAGATTTAATTTGAATAAATTTCATTATTTTTGAAAATTTTCAATCGTTGTTGACGTTCAAATTCGTACTGAACTGCAATAATATGAATTGATAGAGTGAAAATTATACCGAGTTATCAACCACTGAAACATTCATCATTGATGAAGAGAGATTAAATATGAAAATTGTATCATGCGAATGAATAAAGTCACAACTAAATTCAACGTAATTAAATTCATATGATGGTGGTCGTATGAATTTTTGTGTGCTTTCATTCTCTGACGAGGAACGTACATAAATATTTATGCAACATGTGCAGCATATTGCAGTTGATAGAGCTTTATCTCTTTAGTCTTTGAACTTTTGTTCATACACTTCAATCTCTTCTCGTCATGAATCTTCTCATTCATGTATATATCTCTCAATTGTTATTTCCAGACACACACACACACACACACACACACGTGTATATATTAATTTTGATGGGACGCAGAAAACGATTGTATTAGTCTCTAATTTTCTGAGAAAGCGACCGTGACATATATTCATTGTGACACGCAACGTTACATATTACATTATATTCACTTTACTCAACTCTACTTTACTTTAGATAGTGTAGAGTCTTCAACATCTACATAGATATGTATCACATATACAAATATATTTGCACATACATTGACTTGCTGTGCACTTTCTTTGCGTATAACTTTTGACGGGTGTGAAAAAATGTGTTGAGTGTGTGCCGCAGATTTGTAAACACAGCGCAATTTATTTCTCGGATAATTAACGCGCGAAACGTCGTGCATAAATCATAAACCTCTCGACACGAGTCCCAACTCGTTTTCGCTATATATTCTTCTATTTCTTCGGTCATAGTGTGTGCGGCTTTTATTCAGTAGTTGTCGCGTGACTGGACGTAAAGGCACAACGACCTACCCAACGTCACAAATTCATACATGTATGCATGGAATTATGTGTTTGCGCGTTCATGTACTTGTATTTAATACATTGTTATGCGCGTTTGTATTATTGTGACGTTTCGTCGCACATTCATTTAATGTTGTGTTTCACAAGATGAATGACAATGATGATGATAATTACGGGGTAGGTGTATGTGAAGATGTTGAAAATTGAGTGGATTAGGAAGAAATAAAATATTGAAAGTGAAATAAAATCTTGGGATTTACGGTGTAATGAAAATTCTTTTCTTGTGACACATCCGTCATAATATTTATAGAAATGATGGACATCGATTTGTTTTGCGATGTGAGTTGGCTTGTCGAAAGGTGTATGAGATAGGGTGGGATATAGCTTGGGCCATATATAAACCGGTATGTGTTTGAAAGTTTGAAAACTAGGTTTCTTTATAGCATTCACTTTATACTCAAAGTACATAGTGGGTAAAGTCAACGAGTGACTTAAGTCACATTGAATTTTATTTTTATACTTGATACAACCACTATTTTTATTAACAATTCATATCGGTTGGTGAATTCAATAAATTCATGTGTGCATGTATGTTTTAATTAAAATTTCGAATGAGTCAAGAATGAAGAAGATGATGATGGTGTTCTTGTCTTATTTCATTTAGATACATTGAATACTTCAATATTATCTAACTTTATTTTTTTCTCTTCTTTTTTTTTGTTCAGTCTCTATCGTCTGATAAGTTTATTATTAGTGCAATGAAGATAAGGTAGTTTGGAATTTCTACTACTGTTTCGAGAAGTCGTTCAATTACTTAAAAAACAAAAATAGTAAACATCTCGCAATGGAGTTTCGTGATAGTTGGCAATATAGTGAGAGTGGGTGAGAAAAAGAGAATCGAAGCTGCTGAATGGAGTGGAGCGATGCTCAGGCAATCGTCTTCTCACCATCGACCTTCCTATTCCATACAATTCTCGGTTGTTTTATTTTTCTTTTACGTTTTCTCTCTCTCTCTCTCTCTCTCTCTTTCTCTCATTTTATTTTTTTTTTCTTTCACTTTTCCAGCTTCTCTCTTCGTCCGTTAGTTCATCCGTTTCTTTTTTCTCCTCTCTTGTTTCTTCTACGATTTTTTGTTCTTTCTCTCCATTCATTCATTCCCTCGTTTTTTTTTGTTTTATCATCATCTTCTCTGAGCGGCCTCTTGTAAAATTTTTTTTTTTTTTTTTTTTTCGTTCTCTTTTTTATTTCGTTCAGTGTATTTTGCTGTACGCACCCGAGTCTTGCCACCAGCGCAACTCTACTCGAGTCCTTTTCATACCGACTCCTGTGTGTAATTCAACCCTTTTCTCGGGGAGCCAGTGTCTAAGGAGGGAAAAAAGACTGGCGGGGTGTAGGGCTGGTGAAGCTATCACTTTACACGTTGAGAAGGCAGATTATATCAGCCTCCAGTTGCATCTGTATATATATACGCGGCATCTCACCAACTTATTCTACTTTTTTCCCTTCCATTTTTCTTCACTATACAGCTCTTCCCTTGATATATACACAAACTACTCACAGAATTCTCCATTAATATTTCTTTTACACTGTAAAATGATAAAAGTCGAAACTTTTACTGCACGCTGTGTCACAGTGTTTTTATTCCACACCACGATTCAATTGACTGATAAAATACAAATAGAGTCCCAGTGAAAATTTTTAAATCACAATTTAATATTTAACCACATTGTAAAAGTCAATTTCATTGATCTCCAAATGTTAACTCACCCACCAACAACACATCAACATTAAAAATAAAAAAAAAAAAAAACGAGAAATCACTTTCGATGAAAACCAAAGCTGAATCAGTAATTGTAAAAAAAAAAAATTCACGTTTCAATTTATGAAACATTTGTACACCACGGATTATAGTAACAAACACCCGAACTAACTATGTACACATTCATTGGCAATAGTCAAATATTAGATAGTCAATGGGATTACGTATTTACCATTAACAATCTAGTTTTCGTCAGGTATAATACACTTGATAAATTGAAGCATGCGGGTGCGGGTTCGATTGATCAAAAGCTCGGTTTCGCATATATCACCACTTGGATTGATACTGCACTCTTGCACTCTCTCGCTCTGTGCTAATTACTGAAAACGTGATGCCTCCACCGATGCACATTCCTGTTTATTGCTTCAGTATTATGTATCTCTATATATGTACATGTCATGTATACTGTGTATGAAATTATGATTGTGGATGTGGATGTGATGCGTTTTGGTATACAGCTTCCGCGCTTTAGCTCATATCAGTAAATCCCCTCTCTGCTTATAGGCCCATTTCATTCTCCACTGGGTTGATGTATAGCATCTATATACAATATATAATGTGATCATGTATACACATCGTCATATCATGTGGTTCGACCCGTTGTGTGTGTGAGTGTGTGAGAAGTCCATGAGGCGATTGTGCGCGCACACTGGAAATTATATACAGTTTCCACTCTCTTCCTCTCGTTCTCTCTATGCAATGCCATGTGTATAGATAGAGTGATATATGTTGGAGTATGTGTGTGTGGGTGTGTGGATGAATATAGAGGAGTTATAGGTTGCATTGTGATTTCCGCGAGGTACACAAGATACAAATGCCACGATTGATTTTACCTTCAATGTTGCATATCACAAACGTGTTCAATTGTGTGAGAATGTTTGTATTAGAATATGTGAGAGCAAAGTGAGAATTGTTTGAGGTTAATGGACAATATTTTGTTGAATCGATGGTATTTAGTATGGTGGATTTGTAATTTGCTATGGGATATTGGTAGGTTTTTGATTTTTTTTGGTAATTGATTGATGGTGGATTTTTGTGGTGGTTTTAGGGTGATGGTCGTTTGTATGTTTGATGATGATTTTCGGGTTTTTGTTATTATGCAATTTGAATTAACTCTGAGTGATGTAAAATTAATTCATGCCCCTACTTGACTTCGAATTCGTTACATTTTCCAGTGTTACAACATGTTGAAATGAGTTGTGGGATGATCAGAGATTAAATTCACATCAATATCAATTGAAAAAAAAGAAATATTCCCGCATTCTCAAGTCAATGTTTGAATTATGATTCTGAATTGATAAATAAACCGAATGAAAAACGCATTAATTCTCTAGATGGAGAGAGAAAGTTTATTTTCCACTCCTCAATGGAATCTCCTTTTCATACTTAGTTAACAGATATGAAATACGTAATATAAAAGAGGACTTGGACTTATTGAGCTTTACTTCACTCGAGTCTCTATCCCATGAGAGATTACGCAGGAGAGCTCTTGTGGAATTTTTTTTTTCTTCTTTTCCAGGGGGCGGTTATAGTGGTGTGATGCGAATAGGTGGGGTTCCGAATGTTGGGTGAGTTGCGAGTTGTTGGACGGCCGGCAAGGATTCAGCCACCACTTGTTGAGTAATCTACTTAGTTCGCCAGTCGAGCATCAGTATATGGGGTGGAGCGAAGAGATCCTATACAACTGTTGGAAACGGAGGAAAAGACATCAGTAACAATGAGAATGGTCGGCAACAGACATGAATAGATAGAAAGAGAGAGAGAGAGAGGGGCTGAGTGGAAGCTGCGTAGGAATAAAAAAGTCAACTGTAAACGTGTGTTTTCGTTGTTTTCATGAAATCCTAAATTCTCAGTTCTCCCTCAACTCTTCGGTGTCTTTTCATTCTATCACCGTTCACGTCTTTTTTTCTAGTTGAATTTCAGTTGCTGTATCGTTACAAATCTCTTCTATTTTCTTCCTCTTCATTAATCTCATTGTCTTTATTTTCTATTTCATTCGCCACGTTGGTTGTTGTTGTTTCTTCTTCTTCTGTCCAACTAATTCTTCACTGTTTCATCTTTTCTTATTTTCACATAGTCGTGTTTGTGGGTGCGATGAAAAGCGCGGCGGGCTACGAGCGTGTCTTCATAAATTTCAACTCTGTGGTTCGTAAAAGCGGCTGAAAATAACTGGCGGCCCGCCGACGCTGTCGGTGGTAACTTTACGGCGTACGGTGGTTAAAGGCACACGATGTTGTACCGTCTGTTGTATATAGATATATTCAATACATATGGATATATATTTAGATAGATATATATTTACATATACATACGTAACGCATTGCGAGGCTGAAACGAGCCGCGGAATCGCTTAAGCGCGATGAATTTTACGGTCCAATGAAATTTCGCCAAGCGAATATAATCTCAACAGTCACATCAAGACTTTGTAGTTTATACCTTATCTTCATTTCGTTCATCCATACAAATAAATATTGTATGAATATATGATAATATGCAGATAAGAATTCGTGTTATCAGTGAAACTGTAAGAGTGAGAATCGCGAAAAAAAAAACGACAGAAAAAGACGATACATGCGAAATTTATTTTTACTCAATTCCCCTTCTCACTTTTTTTCAATTTAAACTTCTTCATTTTCCATTTGACTTGCAAGTTATATGAAATATTTGACTCGTAAAATTTATCGTCCTTCCATCCGTCGACTCATCGTCGTTTAACTGTTGTGCATACATACAGATATAGAAATGCAATTGAACCAGACATAGTAAATGTCGAATGATTCTCTCACTGAATATTGACAACCAAAAATGTCATATATCTCTAATCACATGAATGAAACATTGGCATATGTATTTGTTGTTTATTCATTTTTTTTTTTTTCACCTCTTTTATTTTTTCACATGCGTTCTATACCATCGTAAAATGTATTATCGCAATCGTGACCGCGTGTTGTCATCCTGAACACTGGCACAGTGACAGAGGCAAAGCGATAGTGAGAGAAGAGAAATTGTGTGTATCTATGAAGATTCATGTATGCGTATAAATAAATGTGTATGCATTATATAGGCTCGAGGCATCATTGTTCTACATATCTGTGTGTATTGTTACAGTATATAGTGTATATACATATGTATAAATGTATGTGTATATATGGCACAGAACTATGTCGTGTCGGACGTCAGGGGAATGAGCGCAATGCATATAGGAAACGCCACGACAGCGCTATAGCACTGGGTGCATATGTAAGCGATGCGTTTAATAACGTTACATAATACCGAAGTCAATCAATATATATATATA
>JABMBR010005477.1:0-15388 GCA_018881525.1 Meteorus sp. PSUC_FEM 10030008
ATTATTTTTATAATAAATATTCACATTATAGCTAATAAAAATCACCATTCAATTTAATCTATGAGTGTAATACTTGTGTGTAGATTATTTTGAATTATCACGTGTATTATCGGCGATCATAATGTGATATTGGTTGGATTGATAATTTATCTTTACCCCTGACAATTCCTATGATCAACGAATCATTTAATCAATCAATACTTTTCAATCGTCTCGATCACTACCCGCACAAGACATAATACCCTCTTCCATTACGTCGGGATTGGACGTCTGGCGCTTCCTCATCTTGACTTATATCAAGAAAGAGGGAGAATGTTGGAATGAGAGAGTACGAGTAAGCGCACAAGTTATGGGATATGGGGAAGAGAATGGTAGAGGGAAAATTATTCTTCACGATAGATTTCCTGGCTTGATTTATTGACGCAATTCAACGGATAAGTTCGCTTGGAGTATTTCTGAGTTGACTTAAATCGACCGCAATGATGAATATTGTAATTTTTCTGTGTGTATTTGTGTGTATTTTTGTAATGCATAACCGATGCATGCGTGTAGTGAAAAATTCTCTACTCATCAATAAACTTTGCTGGTTTTTTTGCGAAACTCTTCATTCTTTCTATTTTATTCCCACATTTTTCTCTTGGTATTTCATTGATAATAAATACATTTGGATATTCCATCGTATCAATATCCGAATGTGAATGATATATCGCTAATAATTATCTTGATCGACGAAACATATGAGAATATCAATACTAATTATGAAAACATCCTCGCTGTTTTGAATATTTTTTTCCTCTCTACAGACAGGTGAATAATAAATTCCATCGCATTCATCAATATCAATTTTACGTAACTACAAAATGATGAATTACATATTTATTGTTTTGTGTATGATGATTCTGATGGTGTGTGAATCTCCAATTTGTCAGAATATCGAACGGTGAATAATTTCTAACATTGAAAGTGGAGCAACTCTCGTAATAATTCCCATGCCATTCATGTATTCATGTGATTTCACTGAAGTATTGTGAATTTTTTATTGAAAATTGTGATTGAGAAGCAGTCAGAATCAAAATTATTTTGAATAAACGTCAGCGAGGTGAAAGCAGAGTGACTGCGTGGCTAATTTCATGGAAAATTGACAATTATCTCAATGGTTTCATTGATTGCCAAATGCTCGAGAATTAATTACATTAATTTTCCATTGCAATCAAATCGTAACAGTACAATGAATAAATGTTCAACCACTGATGAATGGTGGTATCAATACATACAAAAGTGTATCACCATTTATTGATGCTCAGGATCTCATGTATGCAATTAAAAATTGGCGATATACCTTTTCATATATAACCGATGCAAATGTCAACGCTGATGTGAACCGGTTTAAATCAATAAACCAATCTCTATGTACATGCGGTACCGTTAATAAACGAATAATTAGTAGCTGGTGGTGGTGATTTGTTATTGGGAGACTGTATGGACAACGCGAGGAAGAAATTTGATTAATATCATCGCACAGCGCCAAATCGTTGGATACCCAATGATAAATAGTTTGAGCTCCTTACCTCGAGGCTCCCAGTTGTGAAGCGTCCACAGCATGAAAAAGGAAAAAAAAGAGCCACGGTAGGAAGCAAAGAACAGCGAAGGGGCAGGTAGAGTGAAGGGGAGAGTAATCAGATGGATAAGCAGTTGGAATTTATTACTTATCCTTGTTAAATTAGCCAAAAAAAAGTGTTGCAACATGCATGAGAGGACTAGCCAGGGGAAACTGATAGAGAATGAGATTTAAAAATATGTTCCATCATGTAAATCTCATTTATAAAATGTGTAATTCGTACATTGTCATCAATAAATTTGTTGGTGATTGTGAGAGGAAATGATCATCCGATGAACATTACAAATTATGAAATTAACAGAGCAATATTTTTTCATGCTGTGTTTTTTCTTGACTTTTTTTATTGGAGAACGAAAAATAAATGAAGAAAGTTTGATGAGAAAAAATTTACATGAAGGTTGATTATACTCTCGATGTTGTACATTACACCTGAATAAAACTCTGCCTCGGCTTAGTCTGAGCATGATCAATGACATCTTTACGAGGCGAGATATATAAATAGTGATCAGGCAATGTGCGCCCAATGCATTGCGATGTGAACTCGCGCAGACGATAGAGTGGGCCAGCCGGTATAAATGAAACGACAAACATGAGCAAAGTGATGATGAAAGGAAAAAGACGAGGGGAGTATTTACGTGTGATAAATCCGTTGCGGCTTAATTCGCCGCTGCCTCACAACGGTCAATGTATCGTTCGAGTCAATCGTTCCGCGGTTTTCAGATCGTTTGGATATGTATGACGTCATGGGGCGTGTCGTGACGTATACGGCAAGAAGATGTTGGAAGAGTTTGAATTGCTCTCTCATCGATCTTCGATCAAGATCTCTCTTCTTTTTTTTTCTCTCCTGTCTTTTATGCATTTCATGCTCACATGTTGGACTGAATTTCTGATGATGGTTGGACATTGATCATTTGGCATTTTATTCATCCAATTAAAGAATGAGAATTACAGTCAATTGTAGATTTTTTTATTATCTTCGATATGTACTCCGGAATATTCAATTATGTAAATTACAAAAAAAAGTTGTCACAAAAATTTTGACAATCCCATGACGAGTCTCAATTGATGCAAACAATCAAGCACTTCGTAAAAATTTGTCTATTTTTTTTCTATCTATCTAATTGACGATGATTTATTTTCAATTGAGTTACCGCAGTTGATGAATAACGAGTGGTCCAACCGAATAAAGACGTCGTTCGATGATCAAAGCGCCATAAAACTGACGTGGCTTTATGTACACGCGCGCACAGTGTCCCAAAGTGGTCTGCATTTCACGAACACCAAAACGAGAGACGAGAGGTTTTGTTAGTCATAACGAGCAAGGTGGAGTCGTGACAATTGCCTACTGAACATGGGAACGTACACGCGGTGAAATCCACTGTAACGATAAACATAAATCTTCAGTGAGTGGAAAAAGCACAAATTTGGTCAGCCATTTGACAATTGGAGCGACATTATTTTAGGTCCTGCCTTTTTCTTCTTGCTTCTTTCGTCTTTCAATTTCCTCGTTGTCTCCTCGAGCTTAGTGGAAATAAAAAATGTTATGAAATTATATAGAAACACAAAATGAACGCATAATCATAAATAGATATTCGTGATATCGTTTTTTTATTTCTTCTTTTTTTAAATTGTGGTATATGTTTAGAATAATATCGAGCAAGATCGATCACGGTCGAGATAATTACGCGTTATTATACGCGATTAAATTTATTACATATTATCCGCAATTTCTTTTTATTATATAGGTGTATATGTGATAGACCATCAGTTACCACTTGAATGTGTCTGTGTGCGCTTATGTATTGGTATATTCACCATAAGTGAGCCTTGCAATCTTTCAATTTTCATGCATTAATCTATTTAGACGATAAAGTGAGAAACTTAATATATAATCGTCAGTTTATCGTGTCGATTAATGTACGCATGTTAAGTTCCTCATTCATTCCCAGTCTGATCGAATTATTTTTGCAATGGATGAACACGTTAGAATAATTGAAAATTGAGAGAATTTATTATGAGATCAGTGAGTAAACAAGAAAGTAGATATATAAACACCGAGTGAACATACTTATCGCCACATTTATCATAATTGCCGATGTATATGTGTATTTATGGAGTTAGTTGATATACTCGAGGAAAGCATCAATCGACAAGATCGATATCCAACAAACACGAAGTCGCTGTCACACTCGAGACAGTAGCCTCCGGCTTCTACAAACGACTTTGGCGTTGCATTATTAGCGCCGCATCGTGTTCCACGACTCGATCCATTTATTTTGTCGTATATGACAGGTGGCTCGCCCTCTAACATACACTCAAATATTTCCCACGTTTTGTCAGATTATTCACGAGAAATGCAGAATAATCATTTGCATTGGCTCAGTCTCGTTCCACCCGTCAGCGATCACGTTTCGTTAATAATCTAGAAATGCAAATAAACACACATGAACATGAACAGTTAAATATGTTGAGTTGGGTATTGAGATTTTGTATCTCTATGAGCTTTTTCATTCTATTTTAATCTTAATAAATCGTTAGTTGTTCAATTGTATTGATGACAGAACTGGATCATTTGATAGCAATATTTTTTTGCAACAAATATCAATTGAGAACAAACGTCTTTGAGATTCACTTAATGTTGATGAATGTTGAACTGATTGTATGAAATCTGTTTACCTGGGGTTAATGAAATGATTTGATGATTAAAAAATTTTTTTGTTGTAGGCGGCGGGACCACCAGTGCAGCTTGAACCTGTGGACCTGTCAGTGAAAACTCCAGTAGTTTTGCAGGTGCCTCGTTATAGTCCAGCAGCAGCATTAATTACAGCCGCGAGGAGGATTCCATCACCGTCAACAACACCTACACCGCTGCCAATATGTCCATCTACCGGTGAGTACATAACACTTTGTTTAGCATCAATACATAATTAAATCGATCAATGGATTGTTGAATTCATTTTCTAGAAAATGTGATCAAAAGTTCAAATTCTCAGAAATTTTTCTCATGGTTATAATTTGTTGTTCAATATTCTGTCCTATTACTTAAAAAATCCCTCGAATTCCATGAACCATTTCTACGACTGCAGTTTTTGTTTCAATTCCAATTTTATTATTTTTCAAATAAATATCCCACCTGTTTCGCGTAAATTCTTTCAGCGTAGGCGCGCACGCGCGTTCCGCTTCAAATATCTTTCCGTACAATATATAATCGTCCGCACCATCGTAAACAGGTGCACACGTGGAACATGAGCTGGAACGGCATTAAAGAGAAGTGAGAGCGAGCGAGAGGGGCGTTTCTCAGTAAGCTTGCAGTTGACATTCCCCAAGGAGAAAACAACGCGCGAGCGCGCGCCTCAACGACAACGATAAACGTATATCTCTCGTTTGGTAAAGCGATAGAGAAGAACCCCAATACCTTTCCCTCTCCACACCTTTATCCTCTTACAATTTCTTATATTCACTATGTCTTTCGACATTCTATTGTTTTCCTCGTAAACTCGCGATTCACCGTTGCAAATAGGCGGATATTCAACTCAGAATCCTCAACATCAACCACATCCAAACGAGAAACGGCAATCGAGTATATAAAAGATTATATACACATCTGGAATAAATAGGATATAGCGCGCTCGTCCTTCACGTTCCTATCGTCAATAAATTGTGAAGTCCATTTTGTGGCTATCGGAAAATTCCTATCGTGCGTTCATACCATATACATACACGACCGCAAAACCAATTGACTATATATACATTGCGTGACGTAATTGAGAATAAAAGCGCCTGGGGAAATGGTCGTGGTTGTAGTTGTTTCTTCTCGGACCAGGTACTGTACAAGTTGAGCTACGGAAACATTGGACACCATAAGGGGTTTCTCTATTGCTTAATGTATACATTTTACTTTTTGTTGTAGAAAGTTTCGAATATTGTTGGGTATATAAACTGCATTTTCCCGCCCCTTTTGCAGTCTAGACAGTCAGGGGTGGAGGCGCGTTTAATATTCTTGTTGAAAGACTTGGATCAACTTATTAAATGTTGTTCGTCTTCTTCATCTATAAATTTTGTTTTCTTGTGTAGGAAATTTTTCAATATGAAGAGCTGAATGTTTTTCTCATGTTTGTAATAAGGGCAGATATTATTTTTTATTCTTGGTTAGTACGAGACTTTTTTTTTGAGTTCATATTATTTCAATATGTGTCGTTGGAAGAAGTTTTGAAATACACATAACATAAATTTTATACTAACAAAGTTGTTTTTGTCCAGATACGTTGAAAATTTTTTTAAAAATCAAAAGTATTTTTTCTGGAGATGAATATTTCTTGAACGGCACCTGTGTCACCTATTGACATACCAACACGAGTCATGTGTTAGTTTTAACATACAAAGAATGCTAAAAAGTGAAAATGAACGAGAAATTCATGATGGGCTTTAGCTTGAGGATTCTCGGGAATTTGTTGGAGATTAATTCTTGTCGTGGAGGTGAGGTCGCATTCTGTTTACAATGAAGACAGACGCACGCGCATTACGGTCCTTCCCACGAATGAACGGGAAAATCTTCAATTGCGGCCACCTTTGTCTAGAAATAAATATTTCACAATTTTTCATTTTTATTCTGACATATTGCGTTTTTAATTTTTTCATTTTCTATGGTATTTTCTTTTATCAAACTCTTTGAGATTCCCCTTTTTCCTTTTATTGAACACAAACCACACCAGAGAAAGTGCGTAAAACTTTTGTCATACATAATAGACGCAATTGTTGAAACATTCACAATACTCTTTTTTGCTGCTATTAATCACGCAGTGCATTCAAGTATCAATGAACTGTTAAATCGCAAAGATAGAAAGGAATAGATAACAATGATGTGCCTCGTCAAGTGTTTAAAAGTCATATCCGGGACAAAAGTCACTCTTTCCCTTCTGTGTGGGCGATTACACACACACACACACACACACACACATATATATAATATGTGTATATTTATTTATATTTTTCATTCTCTCATTTTTCTCTTCAATTTAATCACGGAAGAGATATGACAGATAGTGTTAGTTGTTGGGAGTGAACTAATTTCAACTCTCCCAGAGTTTGATTGTCTTTGATTAATTATATACAGCTGATGTTTCTCGATGTGCACCCCGGAAGAACAGTAGTAAAGTTCATATACCTATCAAGATACCGTGTAATAATCAGTGCTAATCGTAAATCTATTTTCACTTCATTTGCACACGAGATTTTTCATATGTTAAATTATTGCGTGTTTGTTTTAATGACATTATTAAAAGAATTGCGATAATGTTGTGGTGAACAAAGTGCAGAATAAAACGAACTTCATGAACGGTTTATAACTTGCCATTGATAGAATGAAGAATGACATTAATACAAATGCAATTTGATAGTCATTGTCAAATACATTTGCACTGTCAAGAGGCTTTCGATATTGTAATGAATGTACATCGATATGTACAAGAGAAAACCTTTCATACAATCTGCACATTAATCAACGATTACACTCTCTGATAGCATTCGAAATTTTGATATTGACTGCAGAAAAATTCCATACAAATCCAAGAGAAAGTTACCAACACGTTTATTGCACTGGAACACAACTCTTGATGTAATGGAGTATGCAAAAATTTTTATACATCAACACTTTGTCGCATTTACATTCTTCATAATTATCTCAGAGTCAAAAACACGAAAAGAAAAAAATGCAATAGATAAAGATAAAAAAAAGTGGGAATAATCACGTGACTATTATCAGCGTGTTATGAATTTGAATCTGTTGAATCGAATCGATTCGAGAACTTTAGTTTTATGCCAACCAATATATATCTATAGATGTATATATCATATGTTTCTCGCCCGAGCGCACTCGGTCGATCGAGATAAATCTCATCGAAGCGGATATGTGTGCGGCGCGCGAGGTTGGGCTCCCCCATGAACGTTCAAGTGGTTCGCTCGTAAGACGAGTAGCAATAGGCAACGTGGTCATATCACGCCTGAAGCACACCGCGAGATATGATCTTCCTCTCTCGATCCTCGCTCTGTGTGCACCTTGTCAGTATATATAAACATATATGTGTGCATTCCTAAACTCAATTGTGGTTATGATTCTACATCTCACAACCCACCACTTTTCTCGTTCAATTTGCAATTCACCATTTTCTAGAAACAAATAGTATAACGAGAGAAAATGAGAGAATAGACGTTCAATTATTTTCATTATTTATTTTTTCTTCTTTCTATCGGAAAAAAAATTAAAAAAAAAAAAAAAAAGGTAGGAAGAGTATTAATTGACGACGTATCTATAGTGAGGAAATAACTCAATCACGAGTTGAGTTTTGACAAATTACTCAGGGGAAAATCATGGATATGGTGGTGTGTATGTATATACCATAAGTTCTCTTCTATGTCATTAATTATGAAAATTATATAAAAGAGAGAGGAGATGTGCGCACACGCCCCAAGCATCTTAATAATTATACAGCTATGAAGCTTATAAGGTATACGCGTGCATTGATAAATAACTTGACTATATAATATACATAGATGTATGTATACAAGAAATACTGGGTATACACAACAAGTGGAATGTAAACCGAACATCCAATCGCTTACTAACCCAACAGTATTTATAATCATGAAAAGAAATATTTATTTAATGTGACATTGATTATCATCCACTTTGAGAACGCAAACGGTATTAATAATTGCACAATACAATATGAACGTAAATTTATTTATTCATGATAAAAATAATGTAACATGAACAGATATTGTTGATGATTTTATTTCAAGAAATTTTATAAATAATATACAGGCAAATGTGAGAACTGAAAATGAACAAATTAAATGAGTGGTAATGAATAGGAAGAGAAAAATAAAATTGAAGAAAGATCAACAAGATCAAGCAAATCTTATTCAACTCACTGTGACGAATTACTTTGAGCGCCAAGCCCACTCTCTCAACGTTCACTCAACTGAAACACTCTATGTCATTAATTAGAGTAATGAGTTTCTCCACTGCAAAATCATTACATTGATCGAGTCAACGAGGGCGGGTGTCATTGAGAGTGATCGACCCATTTGCCATGTGACGTTAGTTCACTTGCAAATAATAAATTTTCTTTTTGTCATATATAATTTTACTATTCCTCATACAACTTTTCTCTATTGCTTTTATTCATATTTTTATATATTTTCAATTTATATCACTTCCCACACTCGATTCGCATTTGTAAATGTATCACATCGTCTCACTAAAATTTTTTATCAGAAAATGTAAGAATAAATGAGTCGTATGAAATATTTAAGAAGAGAGAAATTATTAAACACAAAACGTATATCAAATGTATCAACACTTTTCATGCAGTGTGTGATCGATGTCTGCTATCACGCACGCATGTTAGCGGCAATTAAGTCTACACTCTAATCGCACGTGTTAAAAATTATGTTTCTATGTATGTGTATACATATACGCATGTATACATGTATATATAAATTAATATATAATATTTATACATGGTATTGCATTGAAGTGGAGCTGATCCCAAGACGTTGCATGAGGGCGTGAGAAGTGCCTTAGCCCTGTGACCTTCGTAACCCAGGTATATCTCGCCGCTTCTCGCTTCCTTACCTTTTCTAGTCTTCACCCTCTTTCTCTCTTACTTTTGCCCCCTTCCTTCCATTTAATCCCTTCCACCATATGCTATTTATCTATGTGCATATACACATATGTATTATACATATAATAATCGTTAGAATATCTCCATGTTGTACATCATGAGCGTATTGCTCGGATAATGTCGAAGGTCGTGGATGTCCCATCAGAATTTTGACAAGCTCAACATTGTCGACTGCAATCTCATGTAGTTACTGTGACCTGAACAAACAATATAAAAGACAACTGTAATAATCAATGTAAAAATTGAAATTGAGAATGTGGATGAAGTGTGACGTAGGAATTGCGAGTACGATGATTGTCAACTGCAATCACAGGATCATTTGTAATATTGTCTCTGAGATGTTTGACTTTGATTCAGTTGAAGAAATTATTTGTATTTCGATATTGAATTTCATGCAATGATGATCATGATTGGCAACATGTGTCTGGGTTTTTTCTTTATCAGATCTTATTGAATATTATATCGAACGCGACTTGTGTCTATTCAAGGGTCAACCATTCACAGAATGACTATTTCACGGCCATTTCCTGGGTTCATTGCTCCATGCGATTTCTATGCAACACACCAACAAGTGGAGGAAAATATATATATATATATGAGTATATAAAAACAAACCGAGTGAACCATTCCTCTTTATACGTTCCATCCTTTATATTTCCATCTTTGCTAGCGCTCTCGCGCGTGTTCCACACTGGGCCCCCAACATCCAACGCATTCAGGTTGAGCGCGCGCGCGCTTGCATAATATTAAACCTTATGCAACTTGCCCTTCCCACACTTATCACTGCTTCGCCCCTCTCTGGCTCGTGCTCAAGCGCACCATAGCGCTCACTCACTCTTTATATATTTTATATGGTTACTTGCTATGCTTCTATTTTCATCTGGACTCAACAGAGCACACGATGATTTTTCTCTCTTTTTCTTCCTTCCTGCGCGCAAGTGCCCTTGGCGATGAGCCTCTGGGTGGGGTGGTAAGTACTCTGTGGTAGACGCGATCATTGAACGTGAATGAGTATGAGCGAGAGATGTTTATATATAAAGAGAGAAAGAAATCACCGCAGATTGCCGGCTTTCGAGGGATTGGCGGGTTAGAGGGGAGATATAGGAAAGTCAGCGGGGGTCAGAGCGGAGATGCTTCTCGATCGTGTCGGGCGGGGCTGTCCGCTCACGACTTGAACTATCGCACGCCCCCACTAGCACCACACCATCATCCACCTTCGGACTACTCGGCGTCTTGGTGGCCGGACCGGGCCAGTCGTCCATCCGCATTTTATTTGTCTCTACTTGTGTATTTATATCTATTATATAAATTTTATATTGGACTCTTTAAACAAATATTATGTCGGTGTTTATCGTTTTATTTTTTTTTTTTATGGCGCTTCAATTGGTCGATGTGTAACGAGTACATACACGTTTTATCGTATCCATTTGTTCATGCTGGTGAAGGAATGTAAATTGACCTTGTCTTGTCGTCCTTTGGCGATTGTTTTTCTTCTTGTTTTTTTTTTCTTTTAGTCTCTCTCGCTCCGTTTCAGTATGGAGAATGAATGCGATTATTATGCGAAGCACCTGCTCACTTTATGTATCAGTTCATTCTATTTACAATTCGATTAATTTACTTTTTTCTTATCGGTTCTATGAATATGTATCCATGTGAATGTTCGAGTGAAATTTGTTTGAATGAAAATTAAAATATTTTGATTTTTCAATGAGATAATATTTCAATGAGAAATCCAGTTGAAGCGAAAGGAAATTACTTGACATTAAAAAAAAAATTGATTCAAGTAATCGATACCCCATCCAAGAAAATTTTTTGAATGTACGCTCGGCTGTGATATTTTGGAATGTAAAAGAAAATATAAAATGTTATCTTCAAGTTGGAACACGTTTAACATTGTAAATGGAGCGTGCAGGCGGAACGCGCGCGCGCAAATATTCCCGTGCCCCTGAGCGCTGGCGCTTGACCCAGTAGCACTGCGCGGTCTGCAACTTGCAAGTGGATAACTGCCATGGGAGATCGCTCAAGTCCTGTGCGCAAGCAAGTCGATGGCCTCAGCCCCATTCGTTGGCGCAGATCCACCACACTACACTCGAACTATCTCTTCGTTTCGCCTTATTCACAGTATCATTATCCAACTCCAACTCGTGTAGGAATGCCCTCACCCGCCCTGTCTCTTTTTATTCTTATTCATTCTCCTTTCATTCTTCTTCTTCTTCTTCGTCGTCATTCTCGTCGTCGACGTCTGATGTTGGGTTACAGTGTATATACACCATCAGAAAGGGAGCTCTCTGTAGAGAAACCCAGCCCGCACCTGAGAAAGGACCAATGAGTTGACTGAGCACCTGTGGGTGCGCTCGTGTCCTCCGAGAAATCGAACGATCAGTCCAGTGATCGATTTCCGATCTCGCAATTATTCGCTCGTTTTTCCTCGCATTTTATCCCATTAAAATCGAGCGTTTAACATTGAAACATCCGTTCAGAATCGTTTTCCGTTTTTTTTTCTCTTTAGCTATGGAAATTATATGTGGATATTGCTGTAATGACTCATCTGCGTCGAGATATTCATTAAAACAGTAATTCCGATTGCATAAAAATAGTAATTGCCGCAAAAATGAAGCAAAAATCATTTTTTGTCATATTCATTAAAAATTCCCGCTACAATATTTTCATATAATATTTATCATATGAAGTGAAGTGAGAAGAATGTGCTGAGTTGTGATGTTGGACCATCTGTCCATGGCCAATCGATATGTGATCTACGATGTTGTCAATTGATTACCGTTCAAATGTTTGAAAATTCTTCAAACTGATTATTTACAAACATCTTTTCAATCGCTATGACCTTTGTTACAGAACAATAGACACAATTCATCTTGATAAGTGTCATAGATCTCTAAAAATAACTGTGTACTATACAGCAAGAGAGTAGAAGAGCAAACTGTCAATCAGGAAAGAAAAAAAAAATAACGAAAAATAAAAAAAAGAGAAGAAAGAGAAAATAGCTCGAAATAAATCGCTCGTCACGTTGGAGCAATCACGTGGAATCGTTAGTTCACAATTTATTGGCAACAGACCTCAACGCACAGCATATATAAAACTAAACAAAATAACCAATTGATTTATTGATATACATAAGGATAAGTGGCGCCACATACTTTGCACTGTCTACCAAGCACAACTGTTGACGTTGATTTGATACGAAAATAGTTTCCAACAACGTGACAAAAAAAATCATTCTTTCATCATACATAACACCCATTACATAATATCCCTTTCCGTAAAGACTCATCGACACTAAATCTCCCGTCATCAACTCGTCAATGTCGTGCGCAATCATTACACTCACGATAGAATCAGAGGGGAAAGAAATTGTTGGATGAAAAACCATCGATGCTTGGGATGAGAGGAAAAATTTTATAAACATATACACACGATCAATATCATGAGAAGGGGAGTTTGAATGACAGATGATTTGAAACTTCGCTTCCTTCTTGTACATTTACCCTATCATTGAAAAAATGATTGGTGATGATGACGCTGTTGTCGTTTCATTGCATTCAATATTCTCCCTATTTACGATCGCTTTTATATATAAACATGACACACATGATTGCAAGAATGGAGAAAGGAGTATACAAACCTGTACATAAGCACGCCACTGGTTTGCATATCCACTTGGGTCCCAGTGGCGGATATACATCATGCTTTCGCATGATCGTGGCGCAAGTGCAACGGTACAAGTTCGTCCTTCTTCTTCCTTTTCCTCCTTCACCTTTATACCTCCGCCACATCCTCCTTCTCTTCGTCACCCCGTTGAGGGAAGAGATATAACGAGAATCACCACCCTCTGCAGTCTCGTTGTGTGTATGTGTGTATTGTGTTTGTCCTGTTCATCCGCACGTTGTCTGCCTCCTCGCGTATTTGCTTCCAGGTTGGCTCACGATTCAACAGATAGGTATGGGCAAAATTTGCATCCATGGAATTCTCGCGTGGGCCGGCTTGTCGCAGTGTCTCAGAGGCCTTTGGACACGGGTCTCTTCTTGAACTATGCTCATAGATGTATGTATGTGTACAGATAGCTATGCGATTCTACTCTATGGACTGTATGAGAGAATGTCTTCCTATTTTGGTGGGGATACAACAAGGCGGGATAACAACAGAGAAAATGGGAGAGAGAAAGAGAGCTTTTCCACGCGCGGTGTCGTCACGGCGTCGGCCTCGTGCCACGAAGCGCCGTCAGCGTGCCACCCGATTGTATTATACCCTTGCATCGTTATCGCCACGATATCTTGGATTTCAGTATTTTACGAATAAATAGAGGTGAAAAATTGTGTTATTCACTTTACAGAGATGGAGATATTGGGAAATCTTGGGGAATTATAAATTGAGATCGTTCTGTTGGTCGATAAAAGATTGCAGATAGAAATGAATTTTCTTTCAACGATGTTTTATGCTACAATATTTATTTCAGGATCTTGCGATGAGTTCAGTTTTGATAATTTCTAGGGCTTAGGTTGAGAAATCATGAAATGTTGATCATTGATTTCACTTGGAGGGAGAAATCACTCTCCAAAATTAATTAATGATCACCAATTTATTCTTCAATTCATCATATCTTCAATTTGATTTTGCCCCCAACTTCTTGTTGTTGGTTGAGAATTGTTTTTATTGTCAAATAATGAAAACAAATTTTATATTCTAATGTGAATGTTCTTGAACACTACAACCCACCTCGATCCTCTAAAAATGAAAATAATTGAATAGACAAAAAGCTTTGCGCATAAATGTACATTTATATCGTATGTGTGTAGCAAATGTAATACCGATTGCATGGATATGCCATTCTGGTGTTGACTTCCTGTATTGTTCCATCTTATCGGATAGATCGAATAGATAATAGCGCGAACGGGCTACAAAGAAATGTGCGCGCGTACTCATTGCGCCCCCGTGTGAGCATCAGCTCGGTCTCGATAAACACTATATAACAACTAATAGACCACCTTCGTGCGCGATCGTATGTGCCGTGTGCGGTGTTTGGAGACACCTTTATTTTTGCATCAGCCATATCTACATAAGAGCACGATCTCGTATATACGACGACCACCACGGTCATCGCATGCCACATACCTGCATCTCAACACATCCCGTACGAACAAAGACTAACATATAAGTGAATACTACTCACTTCAAATTGCACAAAATTTACATTTTTTTTTTTAATACAGAAGAAAAAATTGATACCATTGACGAATTCTTACCATAACATATTCAGGTTGTATGCAATATTTATTATACAAATTCATATCATATCAGTGAAAATGAATATTCAGAAATGAATATTTTATTAATAATCTGACGTATGCAACAAATATTTTTCATACATCATCAACATTATTATCTAAAAATTTAAAAATTTTTAATTTATTCTAATTGTTGATATACATTAAAATTACCACAAACCGATGGTGATTTGAAATTCATTCACACATTTTTTCTATTGCAATTGAACAAAAATATTTTTCACTTTCTCACTTTTATTCTTTCATTACACAACAATCAATCAACCCTCAACATCAACTTTATCAAATTGATAATCGGACTATATAACAAATAAATAATTATTTCAATCACCAAATTAAATTCTCAAATGTATGTCAATTTCATTCACTGAGATTGTTTGATATCATGGTCATGATAATTCATGACACACAATGTAACATAGACAAATATGCACATCTATATCATCTATATTGGATGAGTTCAGAGATGACTGAAGAATTTAGTCAGAGGGCACGCTCGATATAGTGTATTTTGTTCCGCTCGCATTATTGGCAGACTGTGGTGCTGGTAACATCGTTGTGAGGATGGATAATGGGAAAATCGGAGTAATGACTCGCAAATAGCTTTCTATCGAGGGCGTAACGAATTTACAATTACGTCGGATAGTTATCATTACCATAGGTCCCAGGAGTGATTACGGTGTGTTTTCCGTTCCGTTGTGTTGGCTATAGGGCGCCAGGGCACTTCCCACGAGTTTATTGTGCGCCTTCAACTCCACGTGCACTGATACAATATAATTTATATG
>JABMBR010005478.1:0-15387 GCA_018881525.1 Meteorus sp. PSUC_FEM 10030008
GTATATTGCTGGACATCCAAGGATTGACTGTCAATAATTGTCACAATGCCCGCTGGAATATCAAGTTTACCACCATCGTCATTTGACTATGAGAAAAAAAATTTGCCGGCATTTACAATTATTCCGAGTGACAATTATGACACAACATTACCAATACTTCATTTGAACAATTTCACGAATGATGATGATATCAGAGACGATCATAAAGGCAGTAAAGAATCAATCACAAATAAAATAGCGAAAAACGAGAGAAATGATTTGTATTCACGGAAACGCATTAGTAAATCAAACGACCATCTAGTTCTTGCTAGTTTGCAAGCACATCAAACAAATCCATTGAGAAAAAATGATAAACATGGTAGAAGTCATGATCAATTGGACAGTGGTGACGAGAAGAAATCACGTAAGGAGTTGTCTTCATCAGCAACAACAATGACAACAGTAACATCGAAGTCTGCAATGAATTTATCAACAGAAAATTTCAATGAAGTGTTAACAGCTAAACTGAAGAAAGTTCAAGAACATGAACTGATCGATGAGTCGGAGCAAAATCTACGAAAAGGGAATTCTAAACTACAGATGCCTTTCAAAAAACCATTCATCACAACAGTGAAGACTGGCGAGTTCTTGTTGCCTCCACCGGAAGTAGCAGCAATATTGGGTATGGCACCCAATGGTGATTTCATTGGACACGATACCGTTGACAGTGCCAATCAAAACCAACCACTATCAAGATCGCGATTTCGTCCACTGGCATCATTGAATCGTAGACCGGAAGTGAGATATAGCAGCCATAATGCACGATGTCAAGCTGCTCTCAAAGCTACTGTTGATTTTGCAGTTAACATTGTTAATCCATCACATGCTAAAACTGCATCGACATTCGCCAGTGCAGCACAGCGTTCGACAGGCAATAACAGTAGCTTCAATAGTCGATCTGTTGAGAAGTAAGTTATTTGATTTAAATGTCAATAATGACGAAGTCAGTTATTCGTATACAAAGTGCCATTAACTGGTCCCTTGAGATGGGCGCGTATTGAGCATGAATGTACGTGCCAAAGAGCATTATTATTCGATAATTCGTCAGATCTAACGATGAAGTTTAGAGATGCCGATCTGTATGCACACCGGAATTGTAGAAACACATTTGTGAATTCTTTGTTCAGAGGTCGGATTTACTCGTCAAATTCGAATGTATTTTAAATATCCAATCATGATTATGTTAGAATTTCTTTCTTATATCTGATTGTTATTGCGCTTTTTTCTCATAGGTTTATTTTCGATGATCATACTGATTCATAATGCCTGTATGTATGTATTATTTGATTGTTGAAACCTTCGAATGCGAAAACATTGTCGAGTGTAAACAGCTGGAATTTTTTCCAGTGGCTTACCACCGATTACAATGACGCCACGAGCGTTTCCGAAAAAACTGCGACCAATCAAGGATTCCATGCACATCATGATGAGTTATGGGTAACTGATGATGATTTGTAGCACCAATTACAGTGTGTGGCTATTTTGCATAAATGAATTCGATGTTCAGCATCCGATTGAGTGGACACATGTCACATGTGTGAATGAAATCAAATGGGCGCACGTGCTATTCCTTATTTTATCCACATTCGGAATGAAACATTTCATTGTTCCATCATATGAATGAGAAGTTCAATGGCATACGCTTCTTTCTATTGCAACTGATTCAATATCTGTAACTCGTATAAAAATCTCATTGCAGGTATCGAATTTTTGAGTTTCATTCTTGACTTCATCGCGAATATCACAAAATTTCATCTCTATTGGGAAGAATTATTTTCATTGGGTGACTTCATCTTCAAGTCATGTAGATCCTTCGTCGAACATTCTTCATAATAGAATGACTTTCTTGGAGTCGATGCTATTTTTCGAAATTCATGTGAACAACACATTTTTGAAATTTACTTTCATAAGCGGACGCCCATTTGGTTTCAATAATTTCGCAGTGTGAACGTTAAGTTATGAGTTCATTCGATACATCATTTCTTTCCATTCCTGTGTTATTACATTATTTTCGTAGCGGATCCCAACAAATTATTCCACGTATTAATATAATAATTTCGATTATCGCTTCATGCTCAGTAACTAGTCATAACATTTATCACTATTAATAGCAATTGCTGCGTAACGCTACAGTCGATACATATGATTTGATTCATTTAATATTCAATCATGCCTTAATATCAGTATCTATGTGTGGAATTGATGCAACAAGCCATATAGCTTTAGAATTAATTCAAGGTGCAATATTTCTCTTGCAGTTCGCGTGACACTGGACAGTTTGTCAATTATTACGTATATCCATATTTGGTGCATAAATTATATACATATATAAATATAACGTGATTGCGTCACGTGTATCAATTCGAGCACACGAGGAACCCGTTAATTGTTCATATTAATGATAATCTAGGATACACGACAATGGATAGAAATTAATTTTTTGTCTTGTTTACAGTGATCAATCACTTCCATTTAGCAACATAATGTTTGATCGTCGTGTCGTACGTGGTAGCACTTTTGCATCTGCTTCAATTCTTGTAAGTATCTTCATTCATAAAGAATAATTGAGGGTGAATCAGAACTAAACTGATACATAAAACCCTATAGGAAGTTTAGCCATTATTGTTATGGTATTCTTATTGTATTTATAAATTGTTTCTATCGTTTTTCCCCGGTTCGTTCAATTCGGATTCAAGGCTGATGAACAGTCACAAGCAGTCAGACATGCTGAAGCTAAACGGAAACAAATGTCCAAGAAACGATGTCAAACTCAGGCTTCCAGATCGATGTTGTTGAGAATGTCATCACCACCACCAGTGCCAGGAAGGAAGCACGAACCTGTACAAACTGAATTATACCTCGAAGAAGTCTGTGCCAAATCAATTTTGATTGTTATACTATTACACATACCCACATATGGAAATGTATTTTCATCCAGGATCATTTCAATATTTTCAGCTCTCTGAAAAACCGCAAGAGTCAGAAGTTGCTACACAGACTGACTATTTCATGGATAGGCCATCCACACCGCCATTCATACCTGGAAAAACTGGCATTGATGTTGAAACTCAAATTAGCTCTGGCGATGTAAATCAGATTGTTCAAAGATTTTTGATTGCGAAGAAAATTGTTGAACAAACATTCCAACGCATTTGTTAGATTGTCATGATCCTGATAATGTGAAAATTCAGAAATATTTGTCGTCACAATCAATCTGACCATTGATCAAATAATTGTCAAATTGAAATGAAAATATGGACATCTATCCGATTTCAGTGGAATTGAACCGTTGATTATCGTAACAACAAACGCGTTCTGATGTTTCCAATACACCATAATTGATGGAATTTAATATTCTCTAATGATTTTTGTACAGCTCTTTGATTACGATGCTGAGGTCCAACCAATTCTCGAGACTCTCGTTGGAAAGACGATCGAACAGGCTTTAATTGAAGTATTAGAGGAAGAGGAACTGGCTGCTATTAAAGAGCAACAACGTAGATTCCTTGAGTTGAGAGCAGCTGAAAAAGCCGAGGCATTACGTTTGGTTGAACAAGACAGGAGGCTGCGGGAAGAGAAGGTAACTGTGTATAGTTATTATAATTGATAAATCGAACTCAACACATAATCTATTCGTTTGAATTTTTCAATGAAGGATCAGCGCGTGAAACAACATGAAAAGGCTCTGAAAACTCAACAGGAAACGGAAGAACGCATTGCGGCAGCAGTTTTATTAACTGGTTATATCGCTGAATTATTACCAACCGTGTTAGATAGATTAGATGTTTCCGGATTTCTATTGGATGAAATGAAAAGTGACAGTGAGGATGGTTTCATGCCATGGCTAGTGAAAGAAGTAAGGAAAGAAGTGGACAATGTGGTGGATAGTCGTCTATTACTAGAAGGTATTAATAAATTCATTCCTAACTTTAAAATTAGTCTTTCTCATCCTATCTACAATCTATCGTGAACAAAGTTTTCGTTGTCACTGACCACGATAATATTGTTCATTAAATCAGAGAATTTGTGAGAAAAATGAATTTCCATAAAAATTGGAATCTTTGACAAAGTTGAAGAGGATGTGATAATCGATTTCATTTGAACACAAGTATCATGGAGTGCAAATATTGTTGATCTAATACTCGCGATTCGGTTACATCAATTAACAAACCGTTAAAATCACATTCCATTACCTTCTTCGCACTAGGTTTGAATACACAGGAACAATGAGTTGAAAGTATTCACTGTGTCTTCATACAATCTCGAAATGAAATCAAGAAATGCCTTTTTAACCGTATTCCAATATTCGTGTACCAATAGTTTCAAAGATCCATGACTAAGTGTAAGAGCTATACGGAGACATCACTAGCTATGCAGTAGCCACAGCAGTAGGTAGGGCGTAGGTTGATGATACCTCATAAATCATAAAATCTATATATAACTATATCTGTGCCGTACAAAGACAGAATACACTATTGAATCCATGATTATTTGTCAGGTATTCTTGGCTGTGATTCTGCCATTGTTCAGGCCGATTTGTTATTTGTGCTCTGGTATATGGCGCCAGAATGTTATCCGCAATTCAATAGTGTATAGTCTCTTCATCAACTCTTTCTAAACCAAGCACAAGACCATGTACTACCGTAGCAAGTAATGATCTAATGTGTAAATTTTATTAATTGCTATGTACATAGAAATCAGTAACGACTGTGTCAACGATTCTAGTTGTGGTAAAATGTTTTAGGTTAGAATAAATTCATATTATTGTTCTACTTATAATATTGCTGATATTCGTCATGTCATTTTCTTTTTCTACTCTTTACAGATATTATCAGTGAAATTTTGGAAAAGCGTGCGGCAGTATACCGCAAGCAAGGTGAAGATTATGACGCATCACGACTTCTTATGTCGTCAGATAAAAATGACGAGATGCCATCAGAAATGGATGAATCGACACAAAGTGTTAACGGTGATGAAAAAAATGATGAACATTCAACATCTACTGCTGAAATTTCTGAAGACGCCTAATGTTCAAATCCCACTTTTTTATATCTACAGAATAAATTGAACGTGAATGAAAATCTTAAGATTAGACATAGTAATAGAAATGAATAAAGGAATGTGAACTTAGAAACAAGAGAAGGCAAGGAAAGAATGCAACATTAAACCAGTATAAACTTGTGTTTAGTTAAAATGACATATACTTCTCTCTCCAATCATTCATTCTTTTCTATTTTGCCCTTTACATTATGCACTGCATAAGGGCGCCGGTGTACACAGCTGCGAGACAAATCCATCTCACTCGTGCTGTCTCCACCCGGTGGCATTCTCGGGCGAGCAAACTTTGCTTGCAATATTATACCATTTCACCGTTGTTGGTGCATGCTACCATCACCGGGTCTAGTAAAAATAAGGGGCGAAAATATCTGAATGACAAACACATTACGGTCGAAACTCCGTATCTATTAGAAATCAATTATTGATTAATTTATTATTATCTGTTCACTGTTCGTGATGAAGGATAGTTGACACAATTTGTTCTGGTTGAGATGAGAAAGCGCAATTGATCTCGTATTTTCGAAAGCTGAGATATCAAATATTGAAAAGCATCCGAAAATCAGCAGATGAATTGTAAGGTAGGATGATGAATTACTATCTGTAGTAATGGGAAAAATACGAGAATAGATGTGATTCCGAAGTCGTAATTGAAGATGTATTCTACCATCATGTTCCCGTCCTGCATAAAAATAAAAAGATATAAGTCCATCTTCGGTAACATATTTCGATTATAACAATGGTGTGAAGTATTTCATTCTTTTTCTGCTGTGAGATAAAGGGAGGCATAAATTGCGGAAAGAGCCAGATCTCTTTCCCAGGAATTTTTTATTTATGTATAACAAAGTGCAGTTGATGAATGATCGGACAGCTGTAATTCCACCGTACTCCTATAGATATCTTCGAATTTCCTGAATATGAGTTCATACACACCGGAAATATGTATATTTTGAGATATAAACTCTTCTATTAATTCTGTTATTTTAACGTGAAAGGTTGCGTTAAGGGGAATTTATTCTATCATCAATCGTGATAATGCAGCGCTACATGTCAGCTACGATAATTCAACAAAGGTCTCATCATATTCGATGAATTCTTTGATGATTCTTCGTGTTAATACCATCCAGTCATTCAGTTCTGTTACTCATATTATTCAGTGATATTTGCATCGATATTGATTGGACGATTGATCATCCAAATTTTATGGATCTTTCTCCAAAGAGTGCATATTTTTTGGAATGATATCACAAAAGAGACAGGGAACATGGAGAACGGAATTCGTACGAAATCCTACTCCAGTACTTCGTTTTAAATTTCATTACCCATTCAAATGAGGTTTTGGTAGTCTAGTCAGTTGGCGCCAGTAGAATGTATTGGTATAGATACACCAAAGAGGGCTTAAACCATTTTAAAATATGACGCCAACATGCGACAATACAACTTTCTCCTAATGATGCACCTTGCGCCCCAACACTAATCTCCAGTTATCTATTGGATATAATGAGCAGAATATATCTTTATATATATTGGTCTTTACTCATTGAATTCGGACTTGTGTTTGAGTCATTTACTCAGTGACAAATAGCGTCACCCGTGAGGTTCGACGGAATGAACAAATCTCTTACGATTGCGAACGAGCAAGTAAATTAGGTTTCTAGAAATTTGTGTGGGTTTACTTGAAACAATATATATTTATTTCTCCCTTTCTCATTATCAGTACAGTGAGTTGTAGATTTACTTCACTATTCTTTTCATGGATCATTACCCAAAATGATTTTTGTTTAAACGTTTAATGGTATTGATAGAAATCTACAATCCATTGCAAGGGCATGAGTAATAAACCGATTCTGCATGACAGTATATAGCTCTGTACATTTACCTGGTCAATTACTGTACTATGAGTCAAATCCCCCACATAACCAAAAACGGTTCGGTATTCTGCTGTTGAGTTTTCCTAGAACAAATATAAGAAAAATTGTCTGACAAATTTGATATTTTCCTAATTTTTTATTAACTCAATGAATTAGTACAAAAAAAAGGGCTGTGAAATAGTGAACTCCGATATTAATTTGTTTGTGAAACAGGATGGGGCCCGAATATTTTTGTATTCCCAGCAAAAAAGAATTTTCAAGAAATTGTTCGCAAATTCTACGAACTGCAGATTTTGCACTATGAAAGTCGATATCGGATGTAGTAAAAAAGTATGGGGGATCTTGAAATGATATGCGACAATTATATTCACCATCGAAGAGAATAAATGGGGTGGTTCGATAAGATAATTATATCGGTTTTTTAATTGATTTTACGCGGGCAAACATAACCACAAAGACAAACCTGTCCAATGCAATCAAGATTAGATCGATCATAATAGGATGAGGTTTTACGGTGAATTGAGGTCTGAACAATCTAAAAAAAAAAACTCTCCCCTGTCTCATCCTAGAAGAGCGCTCCTCGCAGTCAGGCGGGCTCAAAAGTGTAGGGTGTATGATTTTTTATATATGATATCTACGTATGCAGAAGGAGCAAGAGCGGAGAGATGAGAAGAGCAACCCTAACGTGGAGGGACATATTGTATTGGATTAAATTAAGCAGCGCGGGGATGTACATAAAGTCCTGACGATGCTATTATAATCGCGCTAGAACTTGTGTGCCAAGTGAGTCGTATTTTAACCAGGAAGGAGGGTGATTCTGACCCGGGGAGGGAAATGCGTGAAGACCAGAGCCACACGATAAAATGCTTAGATTTCGAGGGTTAGTTTCTATCCTAAGGGGGAAAATCTCTTATTATTTTGTCATGTGACCCGTGTCACCTGCTCAACACACGTGATTTTCCTCTTTATAATATCAAATACATTCGATAGTTACTCTATTAACTTCTGAAACGTAAGTTTTCGACTTATGCTCCAGAATAGCAAATGTGGGAATGCCAAAGGAGATTCTAATTTTTTGTCGGGAAACTTCAAATAGTTCCAAAAAAATTCGAAAGTTTCAGTATTCAATCAGTAACACGAAGTGATTACCACGTGGTAGTTGAACTTTTTCGGGGGTAAATCCGTAGATATTTGGAAATGAGAAATGCCGTCTTAATAACTAGTAATAAGTCGACTCAGTTTGGAGAATGTCTGTGAAAATTCGGGATGATTTTTCTGAGTGTCTAACAAACATGTCCTGATGGTTGAATACTATCCACAGAATGGTGAGAGTGCAAGGGCGAATATAAAATATTTGATTGAAAGAACGATTACCCCTGAAAGTGAGGGGGCTTCAACACAGCCACGTGTCATATTACAAGCCAATGGATACATATACGTTTGTATTGACGAGGAATATAGACCCAACATCTTGACAATATGTTCATGCCACGTGACCATATAAATATTTTTTTTCAACTCTGATCTTGTGTTGAAACATTTAATGTAGTCAATAGAAGTCAAGTGCATATTTTGATATCTTCATTCATACCATTATGACGAATACCACTGTTCCATTAAGTGTCATAATTGAATTATTTTCATTGGTTTGACAAATAATTCTGAAAAAATACATTTCATATTAATTCATTTTTGGGAGAAAGAACTTGTGATATTGAGGTTTTGACTCACTCTGTTGTATTAAAAATATATCAATTGATTCCTGAGTTCCATAACGGATCGATATTGAATGCACATCACTTCACATTACTTCAAAATGTCAATAGACATCGGTAATTTTATTTCAAGTGTGTTGTCAAGTGCGGTATTATCTATCTAGAAATATTCCGAAATCTCGAGGAAATTTTAAATTCATTTTGAAGTCGGGAAGGTAACGAATTGTCATGATGCACACTCGGGTGTTCTCTCAGTTCAATCATCGCAGCCATTTCATCCGAGGGTTGATAAAACTTCAAACTTACCTAAAAAAAACCAATAATTAACAGAAACTCAAAAGAAGAACATTCAACAACATGAATAACTTACCTTGCTCTTAATTTCCATAAATCGTAGAAGACCCTTCAAGAGCTGATCGCAATTCTACGTAACTCAGTTTCAATTTTGTTTCCTTTTTTTTCTGACTCTACACAAAACAATTATTGATTTATTGATAGTGTGACTGAAGAAATGACGAGATACAAATGACGTATTTCGAACGTATACGAGGGCGCGAATTAATAATACATGAGGTGACTCTATGTGTGGTGTCATACTCTAACTCCATACATAGAGAGCCATTAGACGTAAAACTTTTGACACTTGCAGAACCGTGACGAATTATTTTTATATTGAAACGTATATACCATACATATAATAGCAGTCTGTAAACCCCAGACTATAATCTGGGACTCTTCTATGTATCATTTTAATATATGTTACTTCAGATAGATGTATGAGTGAAGCTTATATGCGACTATGCACAATCTGCAGGATATGAGGGGGTGCAACAAACAATACCAAGATTCGTCTTGGTATGGTGAAATTCATGTATGCTACCACCACCAATATTACCACTGTTTTCACCACCATCGTCATTGTCACCAACTTTCCTTCTACTATTACCACAAGTCACATTGTAGATGAGCATTACCAAGAGTTAATTTGAAGATGTTTATAACCTTTTAATATTTACGGAATCAGATGCGAAATATATTTATGCTCATTATTCCCTCTATTAATGCATCGACTCATGGCTGTGACGTTTTTTTGTATGTTTTTTCAAAGTTTTTCATAGTTAACGTTGTCCCAGACGTGTTCCTCTTATGTTGATGACCACTCACGTTGAAATAACACTCTGAAATGAAGTTTGGGTTCGAAGTTCCAATCGATTTCGATTTTTCTGTTATTGTCGATATTAATTGAATCATTGGCTGTAGTGGCGCCAGTGATTACACTCCGTTTTTGAATTTTGTGTAAAGAAATATTGAAATCTATTTCCCGCTCCGTTTCATGTCGGTGTCATCTACTTTGAGCCATTGATAATATTCAATAAGTAGAGGTTATATTTTTCAGATTTAATCATCATGTCTCTATGACGAGTGGATGCAAAAGCAGCTTCGATTCCGATCTGTATAAATGTACTGAATAAAGCTCACATAAATGTGACGGAATTCAATAAACGAAAGATTATTTTTATTATCGATAATGTGGTGAAAAACAGCAATGATCGAATTGCAAATGTTGACTGATAATTTGCAATCAAATTAGAAATGTGAACATCACAGACGATTGAATTATTCAGAAAGTCTTACAAAGTTACAACAATTCAGACCGCCATAACCACCACCATAACCAAAAAACGGGATCTATTTCTCTGGTTGCGCCATTTGGAAAAACTACGAGACTATACCAACTAACTTATGTAGATTATTCAAAACGATGAAAAAAAAATGAAAAATGTGGATGTTCTCTGAGCATAAACACAATAAGAAGTATACGAGAACCTCCTTAAGAAGTGGATATGAAAGATGAAAGGGGTGCGAGTTATAAAAGTTATTCCGTCATAGAATCATAAAGGGCATGGACCTTAACGTATATATATGTGTGTATGCAAGAGTGTGCGTATACTTATTATTTGTGCCCTTAACGATAATACGTTGATGATAATCGCAATATTAATATCGCATTGGGAAGCGCGCACATGCGTGCAGGCTCACATTGGTCACGGCGGAACACTTGCTTTCTCGGCGTTTGTTATTACCACTGCACGCTTGCAATTTTTAGGTATATATATATTCACCACCGTAGTGGTTCAATGTGGATGCTGGCTTGTCTGAATACATCCTGATTTTTACCTACACATATAATCTACCATGTAGAAGAAAAAAAGAAAGGCCTGGACGAGTGTCAGAGGGGGTAGATCAACCCCCCTTCAATTACGACTGCTACTGCGTGAGTCCAAACACCAATAAGGTCTTTCAATATTATACTTACACTATTTCATCCACGGCACGTGCGTGTGCGGTTATCGGGATGTTTTACAATTTTATGATAGTTATGTTATTGGATTAGATGGAAAAGAAAACAAATAATATCCAGCTATTCTATGTCAAGTCGAATAACATCAGAATCGATGGAATTTCTTGTATTTATTCATGCAATGCGTGTAATTTTCATGAATAATTTCTATCTTATTCAGGTTTGTCACTGACTGTGTATACATCACTTGAAAATAGTCTTTCAGGCCTCGATTCTGTCTAAGTTTCATTTCCCGGCACGAGTGACACAGAATCCGTGGGTGAATGCTCTCTTATTCTCGTTTAAGAATTAATCTCAACTGTTGACACAGAAGACGAAGTGAATATGAAGAAACCATTGCAACCAATGATTATGAATGAAGAATCACTGCATTAAAGTTTCATTGGTGACCATCGATTTCCTAACGCCATATTTTTTCGTGTTCAACCAAATTCGATTTTATTCTCATCATTATTATTCTCTTTTATTTATAGTTAAATGATACGTGCCACAGAGGTTGGATCATCAACACTTGCTCCAACGAATTGTGAGGGGTAGGATTGAAAGGAGAGACAGGACGCGAACACCGGGCCTGCCCACCCGAAATTAGTATAGAGTAAGTAAAGAGCAAAAGGGGTCTTGTTGGTTCATGCAGGGGTTTGGTGCGGCTTGTGAACACTCGTGTTATTCCCTGGTCCAACACCATCCACATGAATCACCACACACACATACACATTTACACTACTATCTTTTAGATAAATAACATTGAAAATATTTTTTCCATATTTGATAGCGGAAACTTGATCGGGATCTTCTCCGTAGAATTCACATGTCCGCTCATTTAAAAACAATTGAAAGAAAAAATTAAACTTCATTATTTGTCTTTTTTTTCTGTTTCGTTAGACTGTAACTGTAATTACACAGGATTAGGGTTTGAAAAATTATTTCTTTCAGTACACAGTGCGATATATTAAAGTTATCGACGATAATTATGTTCAAATGCTTTTATCGCAACCTTTCCTCTGTTATTCATGTAAAAATTGAAAGAAGAAAGTTGTCTCTTGCGAGGTGGGAGAAACGGGAAAAATGAAAATACAAATCTATTCACTGATTTTGTTGATAAATACATCGTATATCTTCATTGATATATGACTGATAATAGGCACCTCCTAATGCGAAAGAAGGATCAACGATGCATTGTTTTTTTTTCGATAAAATGTGTGATTATGATTATTCGATATGGGTAGTCGACGTTGAGATTCGTTCGATAAGATAAGGAGAGAGGGAAAGGGGAAAGTGAATGGATCACTTAATTTTGCTAATCAATCGTCGATTCATATGCACCTTTCATCGCAATTGATCCTTCGCAAGTTGTTTTTTGTCGATTTTGTCCTGATGATGTACTCTGTCAATCTTTCTATCTTGTTTTATATCAATGGGACGCGCATTGGTGTGCAGCTGAGCCAAACAATGTCTTTTCACATGGAGCTTTTATAGCCCCATCAAGACACTTTTGCCACTCTTTTTTTCTTTGTGATGGATGCACGGCGAATGAATTTGATAGGTATCACGTTTGGCTACATATTTGAATTGTTCAAATAGGTGGACATCATTCGGAATAATTTTCATTAACCAGCTCAGGTAGTGTTTCCTGGAAAAGATTGTGTTTTATACAGTGCTCGAACTCTGAAAACGCATTTCTTCCTTTAATTTATTTATAATATCTTGGTTTTAATTCTTAAGTCATAAATCATTTTGATTTGTTTCAATTTTTAACCTCAAATACAATCCTACCAGATTGTGAAATTCAATGGCGTCTCTTCTTAAATCAATGAACAAATTCATCTCTCAATACGTTATCTGTATTTTCAGCACATGAAACAACAACTCCTTCATAAACAAATAATATAGAACCGAAACTTACACGAAGGAGAGTACGCACTTTGTTTCCATTAGCTGTCGGAATGATAACGCACCAGAAAATTGAATCCGTCAAACATTCACACTTCAATGTTATACACAGCATATAAAACCAGAAGGCTACATTAACACAACTACCTTAAAATCATGCAACCTAGAATATTTTGCTTCAGAGTTTTCGTTCTATAATATAGATATAACATTTGTAAATCGACGAATTGATGTTACCATGATAATTTTGAGGTTATTCCGTTTCATGTAATCATACAGTGAGGAAAATTTCAATACAAATTAAACTTCAATGGATTATAAGTTTACCGATAATGAATAATCTAACAATAGAATAATGCAATGGGTATGCCGTATGGGTCTGTTCTAAGCCTAATCTTCAACGTATTTACCTATTACTACGACCTGTTAGTTTGATCCTTTAGGAACATGGTATAAAATATAACGTCCTTGCATATTTAATCTGTCGTTACTATTCATTGTTGTAGTTTCAACATGGTCGTTAGTATATTGCCCAAAGTTCATTGATATTCTTCAAATTGAAATGATCGAGTATAACTGCCCATGATGATAATTAATCAAGTTCCATCGTGCGAATTGAATGTAATTGCGAGGGATATTTGAGATTGAAATATTTCCATTACGATCGAGATGAAAGTTTTATGATGGGGATTTAATCTGTTGATACGAATATGTTCGTGATTGTAAGGTCACTTCCAATATTTCCAGAAGGAAATGTCTGGGAGGAATGCATCTTGCCACAGTAAGCTCACCTAACGGACATTTTCTGTTATTGTGTGGTGAATTGAAGTTGTTCAGTATTGAATTTATTATTGACTTCATTTAGAAAATTTTCTCTTCCACCATTTGATCTTTTTACCGTATTTAGAACTTGGAATTATATCGATTGAATTTTGGTCCAGATATTTGTGTGAACTTCCAAATGACGTTTGATCAACTGTAGAGAAATACAGAACTTCGTTATTCAATTAGATAACAATGAAATGAAACTTTTATAAGAATATCTCAGAAACCAAATCGTGTTCATATAAATACGCTCGCACACTTTCCTCTCATAAATATCAATATTTAGAATTCCACACATTTCATTACAGAAAATAAAGACGAACTCTGCCATTGGTATAAGTGTGCGACGGGTTACTAATATTCTTATTCAACACCACACAACAATCATAACATTCTTCTTCAAATTTCCGTCTCGCCAGTGACGATTCTACAAACGATAAGAATATTTCCCGGTTATACAATCACGTATTTAGTAATAGCTGTACTGTTTCATAGTCTAAACAGCTTAAATTCGATTTCCATCAACTTGGAAGAGTTAGTGAGGATGAATCGTTTGTTGAACGAAGAGGATTGCGAAGGAGAAAAAGAAAGAAAAATAGAAAGAACACGTGGGGAGAAGCAATGAAGGGGAACCAAAAAGGCAGCAAGTGTCTCAATACGTGCTAGTGGTTGGATAATACAAACCAAAAATTATTGTGTCCGCCCCTCTGATGATGGCCGAACCCTTAAGCCCAGCCCCGAACATTTAAAACACGTGCAGGGGTACAGGTCCCAGTTCAGTTCACACCTAGCTACCGTACTAATATCATCAGTTACAAAACATTATTTTGAATCTGTGTATTTGTCGTAAAACAATTAGGAGGAAAAGAGTGATAAGGATCCCGAAAAAGAAACGATAGAGAACATTGGAGTGATACATTGTTCTTGATCGTACCTTTTTGTGATTATTATTCGCATAATCAAACAAATATTAATGGATGTTGAAACTCGTGGTACCGTTCTGTATCCGATGATGCCCAACGAGAGAAATTTGATGATGAATATTTGCGCACTAGATAGAACGCTGGTTGGGCATAATCATAATATTCCAATTCCAAGACCTGGTGTTAGAGCCGCGACGTTACTCGCTTTTAATTCAACGACTGAAATCATTGATATTAGTCGATTGTCGCAAAAGAATAATTCAGCGATTCAATATGTAAGTTTGACTAGTTTAGTGATGATGATGAAGAGGTTTTTTTACGGGACCATTTGTTGCTGAATGGTTTTTTGAACGAAGTGCGCGAAAAATATTGTTCATTCAATATTTCAATCTATTTTATTTATAAGTCCTGTTCAGCCATAAGTGGTCATTTTCTTGTGTTTCTGAGTGTCTCAACTTTACGTTCCTTGCTAATTACATTATATTCCAAATAATCATCAGGTTGAGGTAGCTGATTCCAATGGGCGACTACACTGTGTGGATGGTCTGGTTCATGCAACATGTTGGATTAAGATAATAACTCTAGCAAAAGACTGGCAAAGTTCGAATGTAATCTTGATGACTACGGATCGTGGTGTGATCTTGAAAACTATGCGTGTCATTATACCTGGTGAACCATTGCTTATGTGGTTCACGGATAATATATTA
>JABMBR010005479.1:0-15373 GCA_018881525.1 Meteorus sp. PSUC_FEM 10030008
GGGGGGGGGGAATGAGTTACTTCTATATACGAAAATGTCAGGCCAAGATCACGGGAGCACTCAACCCATGTGGCATATGTGTGTACTTGTATATTTGTAGGCGAATTCAAGGTCAATTCTACGCGTGTATTTTACAGTAAACAAACTACCAGTTCTTTATACCATCCCAACAAAATTTTTCCAAGTTCAACAATACAATCACGTGTGTCATTTTGTTACAATCGTCAGCCCAATTTGATTACCAACATTTTCACACATTCAAACACTACTGTGTAACTTCATTTAACCGGTGAAAATTCATGATGAAAGGTCAGTCGATGACAATATTCATGTCATACAACGTTGAAATAAGGAGAAAAGAAAAAAAACCAACGATATTTGTATTATTGAGTTGCAATTGATTGCAACAATGGTATAAGAACACTCGAACATTATCATTTCATTTCATGCACGTTCATTTTTCTCCATCTCTGTTTCAAATGCACTTCTCGTGCTATCTATCACAACGGCCATCACTCGGTGTATATTGCGCGGGAAATAATGAGCCAATGACAGTATATATATATATTAATACATGAGAAAAGTCCAACTAGTCGTTTTCTCATTAGTTGGTTCAGCAAGATTTATCTCGTTTAACGTGAATGTACATGTTTAACGCGAATGATTCCACGAATGGGTTAAGAAGATCTGTGCCTTTGTTCTCGCAAGATTGTAAATATGTCTGGTGCAAGTGTAAAATTAATATTCTAACCTTAAATATACAATTGCACTTTTATTCCATTGTTTCACATTCAATTGATGGAGATCAATCATGACGCAGTAATTTCCATTTGTTTTCTCATGTAAAATTTAATCCTGTTGGAGGACTACGTTCTTGAAATGCATTTGGCATTAAGTCAACGTTAATCAGCTTAATAGATTATGTGGGAAGTAAAATTGTGATCATGTGACCCCGAGCTTGAAGAAAATATCAAAGAATTGGATAAAGTATACAATGAAAAATTGATAATTACATTAGTGCTCTACTGCGTGTTAATTATTTTCGTAAAATTGGAAATTATTCAATTATTTATATCATTAGTGTGATAATAAATGCAAAATTTCTTAACTCATTCAATACAATAATTCTGAGATGAAATTTATGATAAACAAAAAAACGAAATCAGAAAAATTAATCGCTTGATTGAAATTCGAACAAAATTCATCTTCACATAAGACAACAACAATGAAAGAAATGTCTCAATTGAATCCACACCAACATTGGTCAACTTCATCAACATTCAAAACAGATTAAAGATAATCATAAAAGAGTTTAACAGATTTGAATAACTTATATCTATAAATAAACTCAAATGTTTATCATTCCATTGTATTTGTTACTTATAAATATTCCGAGTGAACCATCTTTTATATTTCATTCTCATATTCAACATGAAAAAGAAAAACAAAAACATTGGGCGCAAACTGTGTAATATTTTCCGCCGTTTTTGAAAAAAATATGAGAACAAATTTCAGCAACGGTATTTGATTGTACAAGAAGACAAATCAATTATCAGCAATCATAACTATTCTCCCGATTAAACCTCAACTGAATAAAATAAAATTTATATTAACTTCACATTAGTCCCTACGGCACGTCATTGAATGACGACATCAAGTCATTCGTTTTCGTTATTTTTTCATGCATACACAAAATTTCTTTGTTATCATTGTACCGACGTTTATCGACTTTTAAAAACAGGATAGATAACTAAAATCTCGATGGTGATAATAATTTTCATTGCATCAACATGATTACGACTGATATGAAGAAAATATTATTCCAGAAATGAATAAACACGAAGTTCGTTGAAACTAGTCTGGAATTTATGCCGATGTCAACAGAAATAATTTTAGAACTTTATAACACGATTTTTTTCCAAATGAAAAAAATATTAAAATACAGCATGAGACTTCACAAATTCAAAGCGATATAAATTCACGTCTAAATGTTGAATGTAAAACGCACACGTAAAATAAATTACGACAATTTTTTTCCTCCACTGGATAGCTAGCAAATTATTTCCTCTCAATGATTCTATCAACATCACTTCATATATCGATACAGTGCATCAATGTTTATAATTTATCCATGCATAAAATATTGTCGAGTAGAGTAAGAAGTGAGCCTTGATCTCAACTTACCAAACGATATCCAACGTAAAGAATAAAATAGACAAAATGTGAAATATCTTTGTTATCCAATATCATTCACTTCACAATTAAAACACTCGTGAACATAACTTGTAATCGATACTGTACCCAACTACGTTTCAATTTCAACAATATTAAATACGCAACTAGAAGAAGAAAATTGATGTGACAACAATCTCATTTACACGAATAAAAATTTGTCTCCCAACACAAGACCCGCACGCCGCAACGCACCGAGTGACACTGACAGTCTTTCTGTCATCGCACTATCACCACATGGTCCGATGGCCGGCGAAACGTTACTTCGTATATGTTCGGACGTGTTCGAACTCGCACAAGAGAGATTCTCGGGAGTTCCCGCGCGCAGATCTGTGTAGACGTGCAAATGGAGAATAATTTTTTTTTCTCCTCGTTTTTTTTTTCTTCCACGAAATGTCGGATGAATAAAAATTCCACACTATATTGCAATATATTTTATGTGTATTTTTCTCTTTATTCTCTTCAACCCAACAAACTTCACGAGAATGTGACTCGAATTATCAATGTAAACAATATTTTTATTTCCCATAGTTATATTTTTCTTTCTCTCGCTTTATTTTTACATACGACGCAAATAAAGTTGTAGCAAAATAACATTGAAAGATATGGACAATGCCAAGGTAGCGAATGGAAAAATAATGTCGGTGCGAAACATACACATCGTATATATAATTATTTAGCAGGAAAAAATGGGAGAGCCATGATGATTGCGTCATTGCGCTTAAGCCAGAGTCTTTTCCGGTAACAACATCGAATCTCGTTATAAGCACAACCACACATAATAATATATGTCGCAAGTTTATTTATTTATCAACTATATAACGCTTGTCAGACATTATATATATACTGAGAATTGCGTACGTATATGATCAACACAATAAAATTCCTGGTAAAATCAAGGAGCCTTTCATTTCTCACGTAAACTCAATGCGAAGCGAATGCGCGCGAGTAATGTTGGCCTTCTCCATAAACTCATTTTTTTTCCCTCTTAATCCTTTTTTTTCTCCATTTATAATCTGCTCTATTTGTCTCAATGGTACCAAGGACATGTGAGAAAAATCGAAGACAAATAGAAAGAACGAGATAACAGAAAAAAAAACCCCAAACAAATCGTGAGGAAATGAATAAATGAGAATTGATAAAAACGCGGGGAAAAAACATGAACAACACTGAACAAATATTCTCGCGAAAATAAAAAAAATACACTTACATATTCTAAGAATGATATGTGTTACTTTTTTTTTTATTTTCAATACTACAAGTCGAGATGGTCTCATGGGCACAACGGTCCGTGAATTCCAGAGTTCTGACGCAACCCAGACGGCATTCCCAACGCGCATGCTGCACTCTTCGACAACCTCCTCTTTCGGTGAGAAGGCCACAGCATAATCGCGCACATATGAACTCATACATGTATATAAATGCTCGGATGTATTTAATATTGTTGCTCGACGTCTCGCGTGAGTTTGATGTGCACGTAGAGCATGAACTTAATCTCACATTCATCGTTCTTGTGTACCACTGGAATTTTCTCCATCATAATCCCTATTGTCATATCTTCTCTATACAACCTAGAGAAATATCTTTTGTCATTTATATATACAAGCATATATATGTATGTAGCATTGACGGGAGGAGATGCCCATCATAATTTTAAATTATTGTTATATATTCGTTGCTCTGCCACATAACAAAGCTAAGTCCCATTTATTACTACTGACACCTATTTTTGTTGTTCATGAATACATTTTGAAACATATTTATAGACTATAATTAACCCTTAGTAGTCATTTGTGGTAATCTACACCCTAGCCGATTTTCGAAGGGCAATATAGAATAGAAATTTCGGGAAAATGGGACTTAGCGCGGCCTCTGTAGGTAATTTGAACCTTCGAGAAGAATGCCTCGTCGCTTTTATTCGAAAGCACCCCTTAGTTTAGTTTTGAGAACCGACCAAAGCAGACGTTGCCAAAATCTAGAGTCTCTCAAATCCCATGTGACTTAAGTGTAAAAAAAAAAATTTTTCAGTGCATTATTTTTTATTTGTTTTGTGACGAGATGGATTCAGAACTGGAAAATGTAAATTTCCGCACGAGATTGGAAGAATCAAGAGCACGAAAAGATTTGCGAATAGGCATTAGAAACATTTTGGGGCTGCAAGAACTGGAAGATGTTTTATAGAAACGCCTAGAATTTGCGAAGCCAACCCGGTGTACTTTTTGTCGACGAAATAGAGACAAGAAGACAATGTTACAGTGCCCGAGCTGCGAGCGCGCGATGTGCGATGTGTTTCGTGTTGAATATAATTATAGTGATAAATGTTCACATTTACATATATATTTTTCTAATAAACATTCATCTTTACCGGTACAACTGGTCCTTTTTTTTCTCACGGAACCCCAACTTCATATGCTGAAATAAATATACTTTTTGCAACAGTCGGGAATTTCAGGATAACCATTTTAAAGTGTACTTTCTCAGGTGTATGAATCTATTTTTTTTTAATTTCATTGAAAATTACGGATTCTACAATGACTTTAGTGAAATACGGTACCTTTTCAGAATTTCTTTTTTTTTTTTGGCAATTTTTTTCGCATAGCGAAAATTTTTTTTCGGGATTCAAATTTTTGTCAGTCATAGTACACAGTTTGAACTATCTTTGGGTATTTTTTTTTTATCTGGATTAATCACATTTTCCTGGCCCGTCAAAGTGAGTGAGGTGTGACACACACACCCCTTGTGACTATTACGTTACAATCTTGAGGTGTGACTACCAAGGGTTAATGTAACACGAAATGATGTGATAAATAGCCGATGAATAAATAAATGTCGTAATGAGAAAAATACCCGTACCCTTTTTCTATTACAAATTGGAGAATTCTGGCTATAGAATTCATGTTATGATCAATTTACCTGACCCGACCGTAACAAACTGTTTTTAACCACATCTAAATTGATTGAACCGAATCGTTTGTGCCTAAGATAAAAGTAGCAATTGATAAAATTAACAGATAAAATGATAAAATGATTAATCATGATGACCTTGAATTTAATACCAACTACGGAAGAAGTGAACTATTTCGTCTGGCGAGAAGCACACGAAGACGCGACAATGAATTCATGACAGGTTCATGCGTGTTTGAACAGGTTCGTGCACGCATAATCGTTCTCAAACGAGTAAAATGAAGTATTCAAATGCGGGTTATGAGTGGTCGCGTTCGCGGAACACCGGAACTGATCGACCACCATCGTTACCACTACCGCCGCTACCGACGGCCGCATGTTGGTGACTCGTTGGCGGACGCCGTTCAAAATTGGAATCTGGCTCGTTGTCACTAGAGACTCTCTCAGCGAAAGTAATGAGGCGCCATTGACGTCAGTCGCGGAAAGAACAGTTGTGAGCAAAAGAGAGAGCGCCCAATTTTTTTTCTTTCTCTTTATCTGTTCCATGAAATACATTTGCGTCATGGGTTTTTTCTTCAAAATTATTGGAACGTTCCAACACTTCATAATATGAAGAACGGATGAAGACAAATAGAATCATCGTTAACAAGTGTTCAATGTTAGACAACATTTTCTACACAATTTTACATCAAACATGTCCGTGAAATGTTTGGTTATTCTTTATCTAAATATGATGTTGTCATTTGTCTAGACAATTTTGTTCAACATCGACGAATAGTATAAACCAATGAAAAATTCACACTCGATCTTATTCTTTCAAGTATCTTTGATTATCGATCATGGAGGGAAAAACATCAAGAGATATAATGACAGAGTACATACCAACACATCTAATTTGAATAACATTATTTACTCTTGAACTCTCAATCGAAGTATCTGAATTCTGAAGTGCTTAATACAGAAGCAGCGTCCATAACAATCCTCCACTTCACATATAAATCTAAAAGTCATCACTCGAGTGTCTTTACCCAACACTTCTTGAACCACAATGGCTTACCTAAAATCAATCGCGGATTTTTCCTAGATGTGTTTGAACATTTAAAATATGAGGAAATTATATCACAAATACACGTTGGGATGTCAAAAATAATTTGTCGATTCTTTTCATCAAATCGGAGAGCTATGAAAATTGTCTATCAACACACCGTAGATGTAAAACATGACAATGATATTGTGAATAAGAGTATTTGACATGTAGCATGATTTTATAGTTATTACTTCCGTGGACGTAATGGACCTGCGAGGTGTATAAACGCGGGATGAGGGGGATAAAAACATATGTCGGGAATTTTCATTCATAAATCGAGTCGAGAGTGTGGCGCGATGACTCAGAGAGGCCGCGAGCGAATCTGAGGTAAGCGTCTCGAAAATAAAACGAGTGTGTTTGTCGAGAGTCGCGCGCGCGTCTCGACTTGTTCGATCTCGCTTGGACGCACGCGAAAATTTCACATGTATAATACCAGTTAGTGCAGCGGTAGCAGTTGACGCTGTTACTTTTATTTCTTTCATACTCATGCCACTGTTTCTCTCTCACTTGAATTTTTTACCGCGCGACATGATGACGCGTATTCGAGCACGCGATAGGCGAATGTGTCACCCATAATAAATATTAAACCTCAAGTTATAGTCAGGATCTTTAGGCCGGAAGTAATGAATGCCGCGACATTATTTGCCGTTTTTTTTCTCTCTCGATTAATCGTTTTTTGTTTCATTTTTTTTTTTTGTTATGTGATCACACAACATTTAAATGGATCAATGCGATGACTCAACGATCAATCTGAGATGAATGAGAAATTAGTGTGTTTTATTTATCCTGATTTATTTATTCGGTGATGTCATTCCTCATTGTTCCAACAATGTTTATACCGATTGACAATTTTCTACGATTTTGTTTCATGGAAGTTCAGTTGGGTTTAAATTTAAATCGACAAACAAATTATAAAAGGAGGAAATAAATTTGTAATTGTGGCTGATATGATTCACATATTTGTCCATGTTCCAGACAGAAATGATTAAATTCAACGCATCATTGGCGGAGATTTGATATCAATACATAGACATTGCTGAGAGATAAAACGAACGTGACAACTTATCAATTGTAATAAAAATAAAAGAAAATCAACAGTAATTTTCAGATGATGAAGACCTAAAATAGAATTTATAAAATTTTCTAGATCTGTAGATGACGATTACCTGAGACTGTAGAGGACTTCGATCACGCAATTTGCAGATAGAGAACGCTGATTGTTTTCACATAATGTCTTCTCTTTATGATAATGAAATCTTTCAAACTCCCATTCTAAACAATTGTGAAGTCCATGGTGATATCCATCGAAGGATCTTCCTAACCAGAATGAAATCAACCCCCATAATTCCATGCATGGAATTTTAGCAATATCAATCACATTGAAAAACACAAACAACGTTCCAAGTCTCATAAACACTCATCAAATAAATTCCAGTGAAGAAAAAATATTCTCCAGGTGATTTTTCGTCTGGCAAAAGCACCAAAATTTCATCGCCAATTGGATTACAATTCATCAGTCAAAAGTGTAAACGAAGGATAACAAATAATAAAGACAAAACAGAAAATAGCGAATTGTCATATTAGCGACATAACGAAGAAAGAGGAATATGTCTGGAGATGCGTAAGTACAGGATGGCACCTTTTGGCTTATGACCCGTTAGAAACTGTATCTCTCAACTAAACTTAACCCTGCCTCCATCAAACTAAACCCTTCTAATTGACGGGTTAACGAGCGTTAACTCCCCGTTTCCTGTCAGATTTTAACGTTTTCCTTCGGTTTCTCGATTTAACCAACTCTTTAACTCTCTATCTCACACATTAGCCACTCCTTAAAAGCCAAGATAAATGCCAAGCACTTGCAAACAGTACTGCGATGTTTCCACATGTAGAAAAAAGAAACAAAAAAAAACAAAACAATTTATACATTCACAATCTACTTTATCTCTATTTCCGTTTACATTCTATCATCAAGTTGAAGTGGAGAAGGAATGAAAAGATGATATAAAGAAACGTGGAGAAAAAAAAGGCAAACAATGTTGTTTTATTTTATTTTTTTTTTTACTTTTTTCTTTTAAACTCCTTGTGATCTATTGAAATAACGCAATTTCTTCGAACTAACAACGATCGAGTATTCTGTGTGTGTATTCGGTGATGGTCGAGGGGCCGATTATATAACAACTATATTATGTATAGATACAAGGGGGAACACACGAGAAGTCTTCTGGGAAAAAGACGTACACGTGCACGCATAAACTGACGTGTGAGAGAGTGAAAAAAAAAGTGTTCTTTTTTTTTCATTTAAGCAAATTGATAGGAATGATTATGTGATGTTTGTACACCGCGTGAAATTCAAATGAACGAACAAATGAACGGGTCATCCATGAACATGAGTTGTATTTGGTAGAAAATAGAAAGAAAAAATTGGCGATTGGCACAATTTCTCTTTGTATTTTGTTTTTTTTTGTTTTGTCAATGACACGTATTGAAACTTTGACCTTAGACACATTTACGTGTTTCATTTATACATGAACGACGATTTTAATTTCAATTGCTGAGTGAACAATAAAATATTCTTTGTGTCAGGAGGATTTGTTGCAGAAAATCCAAAATTTCTTGTTCAGCCATATCATTAGCGTGTTAATTTATCTGCGATTTATATTTATTTATCAACGAATGATTAATCGTGCGTTTATATTTTAGAGAGTGTGTGTTATAAATATAAATGGTGCAAATTCATGAATGATTTTTTGGCACAAATATTGAGTTTGAAGGTGATGTAAAATTGTTGGACATAATTCAGAAAGTGAATTGATCAATGTTAATTATGGCCATGCGGTAGAAAAATTTTGTATTCGATATGAAATTGATGTCGATAATAATTTTATTTATTCAGCGTATCAAATTATCAATTAATTTTCAATAAATTCATTCTCTTGTCCAGATTTTAATTGTGAACAAAAATTTATAAAAGGAAAAAACGAATGGAGAATTGATAAAGCAACTGCATTAGGTAGAAATAACACGGCCATACCACTGAATTCTCATTGTTAATTCAATTATTTGTAATTCAAAATAATGGAACAATTCCGTATGTTTTCTTTTTCGTTATAACTTCACCTCTTTTTCCGTAGACTTTGGATCACATTCTCGACTCACTGTGATAACATTCAAATTAAGTAAACACGACATAAATAGAAAGAAAAATGAGATATTAAATTTTATTCGATCAACCTTCAACACGATTTTTCACTTATCTGCCAAATCTAACATTTTACCACCGTAAATTCATGATATTATTGCATCAGTTTAAAATTTATCCACAGAATTTAGTCAATGGTACATTTGTAGAAAAAAATTCTGCACAAAATGTCCACCCGTTTATTCACCAAATGCATTCATGATGCATTCATCACAAAATACTTTTGCCTGTTTGGTTATGATGTCAAACTTTTATATCGAGATCATGAGATAGTACAGAAACAACAAGCAGAATAAATTTTCTCATTTGATTATTCTTACCATTGGATTCTCTTCCTTGATGAAATGCCACGGATTAGATCCCACATTATTTGGATATAGAGTAGCAGGTAAATAATAACTATTATCATCCATCATTGGATCCATATATAAACCAGTATTTGGTACTCGCTGTGACAGCGATTGTCCATTGGTGTTATCACAAATAAAATCCCAAGTAACCGAGTCCATTTAAAATGAACTTGATTGCCTGTGTCAACACGAATATAAATATTCAGAAGTGTAAATAAAAGAATATTCCCCTATGTATCAATAAAACAATAGAATAATATGTGCCAAGAGGTCAACTTTGAGCAATAAAACACGTTTAAACTTGTTCAAGAGTAGAAAAAAAAATGGATTTTTCGAACGTTTGGCGCGTATCTCAAGTGGATATGTCGCTGTTGACTGAGCGCGCCAACGTGACTGTCGGAACTATATAGATAGTGAGCGATCAACATGAGCGACCTCCCACCGCTGACTGACGACCAATCAACAGCAGTTTATAAAGAAGCACGACCAGTTCAGACTTGTAAAATACGCGCGCGCGTGCTACTCTTACTTTGCAGGAATGAACCGGTAGGTGCACGTCAAAAGATGTCGTCGCTGACGTCATCACTATCTTGATTATATCCGATCGCTATGACAATGTACTGCACAACCAATCAGTAAGAGGCGAACTGTTATGTGACTGAATCCGAGAGAAAATCCAGACAATATTTCGAGGAACTCTCAGCAATATTTTCTACGAAATTAGAACTCCCATTGTAATTGTTATACGTGGGAATGACGTATTAAAAATACGTGGAATTATCAATGTGTCACTGCGACAGAAAATAATTATACAGTTGTGTAAATATATTATCCCTACTCAATGTAGAGTATTGAAAAACTTCAAAACTTTTTTTTTGTTTACTAATGTACTTCACTGTGATAATATTCTCCAATCGTCTCTTATATCTCAATAATAATCATCATTCCGAAAATCTTTCAATAATTTCAATGTGTTAGAATTTTCCTTTACCCTATTGATAAGAGACACGAATTGAAAACCAAACAAAAAAATTTAACACTGACCAACCGAATATTTCAATGTGAAACATCGAGTTTTTAAAAGCTTATTTTATTCTCTATATAAAACTCTCACGTGATTTTCTCGCGTCTATTTTGAATTGGGAATTCCCTGCTGCACGTGCAGGCGATTTAATTTCATGTGTGCTCGTTCATCTTCTTTGTTCTTTCGTACCAAACACGTCGCAATGATTTTATTTCATTTCATTTTATTTGTTTGTCTTATACTCTTGTGTATTACCACTACTATTATTATTATTATTGTTACTACTGCTACTACTACTACTGAAACAACAAACAGTTGATGATACTTTGAAAGCATTGCACCTGCTACTACGATCATCATTCTTTATATGCACAAACGGATTTATAATGTCATTTGCCTCGCTCCACTACGCACAATCATTACCCATCTTATTCTTTCTCTCTTCTTCCGTTCAATAATTCTTATCACTAATTTTATATTGACATTGATGAATCATAAACTAAATTTCTAATGACAATGACGTTGTTCATCATATTTTCTCCTCAACTTGTTGAAACAGAAGGAAAAGAATGGAAATTATCACGACACAAAGAACTATAAAGTGAAAATTCACTAAAAGTTTCGCCGCAGGGTGCAACAAGTATCTGTTTACTTAGATAAACGAACAAGTACAGACTTGCAGAGTCCACTGAAATTTACGACCGTATTTTTGGTCTGAAAACTGTTGCCCACAGATATTTTTACCGGATGAGTCATCGAGTGAGGGCAAGGAGCACTTTCTTCATTGTATTCCCTTTTTCTTCACAGATTTACATGAAATAAAAACAATTCCACAACATAACCTCAATTTTTTCGTAGAGAAAAAAAACAAATAAAAATATTAAAAAATCATCACTTTTTACCGAAACCTAAAACTTCAATGAACTCTCAATCAACGCAAAGTACAATAAAAATTACTTAACCCTCACCAGCTAAGGGTATTTTGGACCGCCTCAAAGACTAACGGTGGTTCACTCGTGTTTCCCCATAATTTTGCGATACTTAAAGTCTTGCAAAAAATCTATAAAAATTCATGGACCTTCTTAAGACCCTTCACTTCAAAATCGTAATTTATTCGGTCCGAAGAAATTGAATTTCAGTAACAATTTCATGCAAAATATGAAGGCATGTAAGCATTTTTAAGGGTATTGTGAAGTCACTTGAGGGTTAATGTTTCTCATTAGCAAATATATATTGGAATTAACCAAAACTATTGAACAATTGAAAGATCCATTTGAAGCAACGTTAATGATGCCTTGTAAATCATTTAGAAAATCCATAATTCAACTGTAATTCAGATGCCTTCTAATTACACACTCCATAAAATCTTGACAAAGGCGCAGATAAAGTAAACATTAATGGTCTCATACGAACTCAAGAACGTATCTACTTCTTATTTTGTTTGCCAAGAGCGATAAAGGACAGAAGTGAACAATGTCCAAGTCCAATGTCTTTTTTTTCTTTCTTTCTTTCTTAGTTGTTTATTATCATAAAGAAAATCGGGACGTGCATACAAGTTTTATACTTTTAATGATTTGTAGGGGCAAATTTTTATATTTATCATAGGACTGAAAGCAAATTGAATAAGGACAATGCGTGTTGCGTTTCACAGTAGCACGATCAAAGTCCAAATGGTGGTTGAAGCGCGTGTGCACACGTTAAAATATTGCCACATGTGAATTGAAAGGATCGAGAGTTGTTCTTTTGTTTGCGACACACAAAGAGTGACATTCTAATGAGGCGTTCGTCCATCGTTGCCTTTACTTCTTCTCTACTGCACATAAAATAACCAAGGAGAGACAAGACATTGTCAACGTTGCGCGCTCGGGGTTAATCAAATGTTTGTGGGTAGCCCTCAAACGCACGTCGATACACGTTGCGCATTATAATTGGACTTGTGTCCAAATTACAATTCGATACAATCAAGTGAATGCATCTACCGGAAAATAATATAATAATGAAGCAACATTATTTATTTATTGAAGACCCTTTGATGAATTTTGGTGAATTTTGTCTACTAAATTTCAATGAACTTTGACGACATTTTGTTGATTTGTCTTTGCGGGAGAGTGTGAAAAAGGGAAAATGATACAAAAATCTAGTCGGTGATTATTTAGTTACTAAATTTTACAACCCTCGTTGTGGTTCCATCAAATTTTATCTTCAATTCGAAGTGGAACATGAAAATATTGAGATTTTCTGTGAAATTTCATCCATTGAATGCATAAATGGAATTAAAAAAAAAATAAATCAATCATTTGTACACAAATACAAAAAATCAATTGGCACATATTTGTTTCTTCGAAATCGAAATGTGATTTGAGACGACTGGAGCAATCGACTGAGTGCTTACGGCCTTGTCAACTTCAGAGAGGTACATAAAACCTCAACCTCGCCAAAGTGTATAATCGCCATGACGTTTCACCGCAATGGGAAGCGTGTCGCGACCTTCATATCCACGAAGCCTTTGTAATCGTACATGAACATATCGTTGATTTTGTTTCCTCATCCATTAATGCATCAATTTGAAATAGTGTGGATTTTACATCGCGATTCAAATTAATTACGACTGAATATTAATTTTTTTTTTACAATCGTCACGACAAAAATAATTCAACAAAATAATTAATGAAGTGAATATTAAATATTTTATGTCTCAATTTAATGTTGTGACTGGTTAAATATGTGTTTGTCGAAGTCTCAGAAGCGATTCCGTACTGAGAAATCATAAAACTCGAATGAAACACGCAATAGTTGTGAGTGTGTATGGATGAAAGCTAAAGCGAAACATTTATTATGAACATTTAACTGGCTTATCGTTGCTTCTTTCCAACGACTTATCGTCTGATTATTTTTTAAAATAGCTCAAAGTCATATAAATTCAGGAGGTAAGAGCGAATTAAAACAATAATTTGTATCATTTTGGTTCGAATGTTTAAAAAATAATGCAAGTTAAATTTCAATTGTTATCCTGATATCAACAATGGGAGAATTTTATGTCTATGCGTGTCCACTACAGGTCAAATTGCCTTATCCACCCCTCATCTGAACACCACAATTTATTTGTCATATTTTGAATGGGTAGAAACAAATGAATATGCACGTGCGACAATGGAATGAATTTCAACACGGGTATATCTTTGTAACAAGATGTAAAATAGTGTCAATAAGAGCACAGGACAGTATGAAAAAATAGATAAAAATATGATTCGTTTGAAACATAAAAATTACCATGAAATTCTCAATTGCGTAGTTCAAAAACTCTACGAGATAGGAAAAGTAATTGTATACAAGAAAAAAAATTTTAAAAATTCCATGTTAACACTATGATGAAATGAATTGTGGAATTCAATAAAATACAAAAGAAAATTTTTCGAATTATCTCAAAAATATCACCTCATCATAAACCTATTGATCCTGTTAATGACATAGTTCATTAATGTCTGTACGTCCCAAACATCGTACGACTATTTCACTTAACCAACTCCAACAAATACATTCTTCAATTGCAACATTCTAAATATCTACCAATTTCTCACTTCGCTTCATCAACCCAACTTCCAATATTAACAGTGTTGACAATAACACTACAGAGTAGAAATAAAATAATCCATCAATCGATGAATAATCAACAATTGAAATAATAAAGCAGCTGTGAAATGTTGAATGATTTGGTTAAAATACAAACGAAACATTTTAATGAAATTCATATTGAACAGCTGCAATACCGACAAACTTCCCATATTGCAGTGTCCATATATAAAATTAATGCCGTGCAGCGTATTAACGCTGTTACATATCATTTTATATACATAGGAATATATTTATATAAATTCATGAACGCATATATGGTTGAATATATAACAAGCCGGACACACGTTGATACGGAAACGGGTGGTGAGACACGTGTGATCGCGCTGCGCGCTTACGATCACGCAAAAACAAATGCGGCCCAATAGAAACACACGAAACAAATATGAACTTGCAATGGTTGATACAAAGGCAGCGGTGGAGATAGGATAAAACTAAATAGCGAACGGGCACACTACTTGTCCGATCGAGCTATCAGAAACGACAACTGAATAGGTATATGCACATGTCTCCATGTGTAAATGTGTATGTGTGTATATGTTGTATTGAGAATGGGGCAATGTGGCGTTTGAACATCTGGACAACCCTCAAATTTCAGGATCAATAATGGACTATAGAAATATCAGATAGTCGATATTTCACCCTCTTGTGATATTCATGTTGGATGTTCTTTTTTTTTCTGTTATAATTATTAATTCTTCAACTGTTGTTTTATAGAGTTGACAAGAGTATTTGTTTGGGTAGTTGATAATTCAGATGAAAAAACTGTAAATGTTTACATTTTTTTGTTGTATTTAATTCAAATGTGAATATTATTGAGTATGTTGAGTTATCTTCTGATTTATATTTGTTGGAAATTCCATGCAAAAACTGAATCCTCATAACTCGATTTATTTATTATTTTATTATTTTATTATTTTATTGAGGTAGAGATTAAGTTGGAAATT
>JABMBR010005480.1:0-15373 GCA_018881525.1 Meteorus sp. PSUC_FEM 10030008
ATAAAATAATAATAATATAATAAATGACAATAGTAGCAATAGTAAATGATAATCAATATCATGCGCTACGCATTTTCGCACAAATTCATACACAAAAAATCATATTTGATACGCCAATTTTCGTCAAATCACTTTTATCACACCCGCCATTTCTTCATTATAATATTGAATTTATATATATGTACGTGCGTGTATATGAGTACTTGTACATGTACGTATGTGTCATACTCTCTTCTTTATTTTCTAATATGTTTTCATTTGTCTTCTTCTCCATTTTCGTAATTGAATTGCATATTTTATTACCTTTGTTCATCTATAATAACTTGCACGCGGCAACGCAGCGTAGATATATTTTGTCGACTAGAATTCGTAATGGGATGTATGGCCCTCGGTACCGTTCCGCCTTAAGTCGCCAGGCGCGTCGAAACTCAGACTCGTCAAGGGTGCCTCTTCATATTTTCTTTTTATCATTCTCAAGAGTTCGATGATGTTCATGGTATCAATTAAAAATCTTTTTCCGTTTCATCGAAAGACAAAGAAAATGGCGGTGCATATTGAGAAATATGCTATTAAATTCTTCGAGGTTATAAACCCATCACTGACTTTTAAAAACACCCTCTTCGTCTCCTGCTTCCACCCTACGACATTTCTCTCGTCCCTCGGCGCCTGCGTGTTTTGCATCGTAAGTATCCTCCGTTTACTTGCGGCCGAGGTATTCTGCCATCTCCTGGAACTTTTCCTTCTCATCCTCAAGCAACAATGCTTGAATGCAACTGGTGAAGTATTTACTGCTGAAGCATTCTTGCCTGGATTGTCCCAAAAAAAAAAAGAACAAAAATAAAGGTTCGTTAGTCATCGATGAATTCACTTGCTCATACAATTTTTCCCATTTCATATTGATAAATTTTTATATCATATGAGTAGATGCAGGTTAAGTATCTGATAATAGTTTCATGCTCAGGATCTTCACAAGCAGCTTTCTCGATGTGTTGTCAATAAATTAAATATTTATAAAAATTTGTATTCATGTTATTAGTAGAATAGAAGGGTCGAGAATTCCATCTGAAATATGTTGTTGATTAACAAGCAGGCATTGTTAGTTTCTAACCTCAAATTATATTTTTGTTAGATAGTGTTAGTCGTTCATGTTCATTCGTGTACTGGTGTTAAAGATAACAAAAATGAACCATTGGAATACACTCAAAATTATAAGACAGCGGAAATATTTACAGTTGACTTATAGAGCACAATGCAGCATGGAGAATGTTAGTGACGTTGATTTACGATGCTTCTAATGATTTACCTAAGCTGTGAATTACATATTCAAGCCCTCGGCGCATCGTTGAACAATTTCGCGCGCAGTATTTGTTTTTTGATAAAGATAACAGAGAAAAACGAAAAACAATGTTAATAATGTTGTTCATAACCAATAAAGAGGATTTATGTTATTTTTATGAACTAATAAATAGGATTTATATAATTCAACAAGTATAGGAAGTAGGTTAATGGACATATACTCAAATAATACAAAACATAACAATAAAAATTGGGATAAATCATAAACATAAACAAAGAAAGCTACCTAAACCCCAGGATCGGCACCGTGAAGTTGTTTGATCCCCATTTTGAATTGTTCCATTTCATCCTGCATTAGTAATGACTCCACGCATCCTTTGAAGTAGTATGTCGTGAAACAGTCCTTTCTGCAAACGTTCAATACACAATACTGAAATGCTTCCAAACAAACATCCCGGCACCATCAACAATAACCAAAATTCTATTTTCCAATCTCTTGATTTACTACATCAAATAAAAAAATATCTCACTAGATCATTCTGTGAATTTATAACGAGAAAGAACAATTGAAATTTCTGCAAAATAAGAGGAATGAAAGACCAAGTGTATTAGAACAATAGCGCTCATTTGAGAGTCAGGGACGAAGTTCAGTTGCACCTGGTCAAATCAGTAGACATATCATACTATAAACGTACGAACATGTATACACACGTTAATATGAACATAAAATTGCAACTGGTAAAGGCGCGTTACGGCCAGGAACAAATACAGAGATCAGGTAATAACGGATGTGCGTTGGCACACTCGCCGTATGGCATGAGTTATAAATAGAAGAGAAATCTCATTCCGTTTCGATACGCGTGCCGGAGCAGCGCGCCAACCGCCCTGATATCAATATATATCTATACATACACACATAACAAACGGAATGGCCAACACAGAAGTCTACATCAACGAGATGCGTTGTCATTGTACATACAGACACATACATTCATTCAATATCTTATACTACAGACTAAAAATATATGTGTGCATTGTCTTTCAATAGACATTCACAAGTTATTTATAGACGCCATTTTATTTAACCTCACTTCGAATGATCGCACAATATTTTTCGTCTCTCTCAACATGATGAAGTAAAAATATTATGATACATCATTTTTCATCGTAATATTATATAGAAAATGATTAAATAAATTGATAATAACCTGCAGAGAGTGTGGAGCGTGGGTTCACGGAATAAATTGTAACAGTCCTCACAAACGCGATCAAGTCGTGCAAATATACTTTTATCATAAACGCCTTTGCATCCCAAATCTATGTATGAACGTTTGCCAAGTGGATGTCCCATTAATAAACCAGCATCAGCAATTCCAAAACACGACGAGATCAATAATAGCGTAACGGACCAAGCGAGTACAGATAGAAGTACAGATGAACAGGAGAATGCACCAATATTGTTTCTGGTTGCGGTGGTAGTGTTGCTGATGATTCTTCTATTGTTTCTTTTATTGGTAGACGAAGAGGAACAAGAAGAAGCAGATGATGAGGAGGTTATGGTGAATGAAGAAACTAGTGTTGTTATTGTTGTTGGTGATGAAGTGGTTGTTGATCGACATGATCGTTGTTGATTCAATGGCCCACCACTACCAATTGTCGACAATTGCCGACACAAGTTGGTTCGTGAAAGCGTTGAGGATTCCCTCTGTTGACGACCGCGGTGCTGCATCATCTGAAAAACACGCATAAATATATAATTGTGGATTACAGTACGGTAGAAAGGCTTGTTGAACAAATGTGGACCGAGTGATAGGTTGGGCAGATATATAATTAAATCATATATATTTATGGCATACACATTTGTGTGTTTATATAAGTATGATAGTGTGTGTTGTGTGTGCATTGAAGACGAAAAAAGCAAAGCAAACTCGCCACCAGTGGTTTTGCCAGTGTGCTATGAATGGACCACACGCAGGTATCGGGTGGCCCCACCTGTAAACGTCCTCACAACCGACAACTTCATTAACCGGTCTACATCTCTCGCTCGCACTCACCATAACGTTTATATATTCCTCCTTGTCAATACAGAAGAAGGGCATAAGAAGACTCTCGTGCGCGCCTTTTCGTTCGCCCGCCTCTTCCTACTTTTTGTTTTTTTCTTTTTCTTTTATTCGTTTTTATATTTTTTTTTTTTTTCATTTTTGTTTCTTTTCACCACACATAATCGCCGCTCCCGGGTGGGATTTTATTTTTAGCCCGCGCTCGATTCTCAGAATTTTCGCACACACTCTCAGTGAATTTGTATGTATATATATATAACTGTGGGAGAAAGACAAAAGGAGGATAAATAAAATGATGGGAATGAAGACGAGACGACGACGTGGTGGACCAAACTTATTATTTTTGTTTCTGTGTTTTTATTATTATTTGTGTGTATTCTTTTACTCTTTTTTTTTTCAACTCGATACGTTTGGAAGCGCCGAAAGAGCCGCGCTTGCCACATATAATTGGCTCTCGCGAGGCGATAATTTGCCCTAAGTGCTCTCTCTCACGATCGTTAAATTTTTCTGTCCAATTTTAGCAAAAAGGGAGAAGAATAAAATTAGTGGTCCTATTATTATGTGCGACGGTTGTACATTGTAACTTTGAGATTTCTCAATCAACTTTCGTTTGTTTACCTAACTCTCTGTATTCACACAATTACTTGATAAAATTTTTTTTTTTATTATTTCTTCTTTCTCTCCCCATGTCTTTCATACTAGTTGGACGTCTTCGATGAAGATTTCTTGGAAATTCTCGTTAACATGTCCTCCATTAGGTGGCGATGGTACTTTTACATTTGTGTATATGTAGATGCGTGAAAGAGGGAGAAGAAAAAAAAATGGACGGCAAATGGATTGGAAAAAAAGTGAAGAAAAAAATAAAATGTAAAATATGTTACAATGTCCACAGAGAGAGTGTATAACACGTTTTGACTTGTCATGAGTGTGTGTATCACCTTGGCGGCTTAATTTAGTTGAAGGTTAACACTGTCCATGTTGTATATAAAATACATATTGCAGTCGAGAGTGCACATAAATAAATATACGTATCGAATGTATATAATTATGTATACATATATTCGATACATCCGATTGTAATTATAAAATAATGTTGAGATAAAAATCTGATAATTATACTGTGGATAAATAGTGATCTTTTGCAAAAGTATTCGCATCACAACTCGAGAGAGTTCCCAACGTCATTGCACCACTTGTACATAGAGTGGATATATTTATAAGAAGGGAGAGTTAAATAAAGAAAAAGTCAATGAGGACCGGTTAGTCGACAGGTGAGGTCTTTCCACGTCTCTCTATCTTTCTCCCCCTCTGTCTTTCAAAGTGCGCACAGGTGTGCAATCTACGAATGCCCTATAGCGAAAAAAAAAAGCACGAGGTGTTCTCGATTAGAGTATGTTTCCCACTATGTGGATGGTTCCGCTGAGGTTACTACACGAAAAACTTCATGATACCATGTGCGTTTACAGTTAATGGTTTTATGGAGATTGGTGTAAAAGTTGGGACCATTTTTGAAAGTTGTAGATGAAGTGATAAAAATGGTGAATGTCTCACCAATTTTATTACTCAACCTCTTTTTTTATTGCAATTATTCTAATGGTTATTCTTCGAGTTAGTTTACTGTAAATTTACATTGTATAAAGAAAACAAAATTATGCGGAGAAATAAAAGGGATAGATAAATCAAGTTTAACATTAATTGTTATCCAAATTTCAAACACGAAAATTCATTCGTGTTCTTGAAAGCAATTTATTCATTTTATATATTCAAGAACGTCTGAGTATTTAATTCGAAAATCACTGGTAGTTCAACATCATAATTCACATTTTATTATTCATCCATTAATCTTGTCTTCACAATTTATCTGAAATTTCAAATTCATATCTAAGAATAGAATGAAGAACATTTCATTTCACTACCGGAGAATAAACAACCGTTCAATCATAACCTCAAACACCACATCAATTGAACTTCAATTCACATTGTCCTTCCATTTATGGAGTAAAATCCTCCATGAACGTGTCATTGGACCAAAGACATTCTACCCACACAAATAAAAAGAAAACCGATGAAAAAAAAAAAATCACAAAAAAAAAGAAAAGATAAAAAGCTAAAAAGAGGGCGGGAGTGTAACGTGGTATCGTTAGATAGATCGGTTCTCCTCACCAGGTGGTCCTTTCCGTGGTGGATGACTCAATCGTGAGAAGGAGTTGTCGGACAGGCTCTCGTATAACTGAGATAGTGGACAGAAGGAAAAAGAAACAACGACAAACAAAAAGAAAGAAACACCGAGCAACATAAAAAGGAAAGAAGAGAAGAAAAAGAAATCGAAGAGAGAACATGAACAAAATGAAGAGGAAGAGCCAGAAAGTTGAGGTACATATAAAAACAAAAATAAACATTTTTACACTCGCGTGTGTGCGCGCGTGTAATGCGTAGCCGCCACACAGATCCCCCTTCAGAAACTCGACGAAAACACGAACTAAGACGCGGGGTAAAGTGAAGTGGAGGAGGATACAGGGGAAATTTGAGTCTCTAATTAGACGCTTGCCCGCCGGCCGGTGAGTTTGCTATCCCATGTAACATATACCCATATAACATATGCCATTTGATACGCGCTATAGACGCTATATATATACATAAATACATATAACAGCTCAGAGTTGAGTAAAGAGCGCGCGCGGCGCCCAAAAAGACGATGGACCGTAAATCAATCGACAACGAAGCAGCGGCAAACAACCACTTCGCTTTGACGTGTTCTCTACCAATACATGCAAACATTCACATACACATTTGAATGCTTCGGGCGAAATAAAAACGATGTGGTTAGTGGTCTACCTACATCGCATCTTCTTACACATAAAAAAAAAACGATATATTTATTATTATAATAGCTGATGTTGTATCTGTCCTTCACGAATTACCCACTCGTTTTTACATTATCGCATGGCGCAATCTTTTTTTTTTTTCGCTACATCAAATTTATTTGTATACTCAACTTTGTTTTTCAATGTTCGATGGATTATTTGCGCTAGATATTTGCTCAAGAAATGAAGCGTATATAGATTATTTAACCTCTTTTTTTTCCTTTTGTTTTGAATTCGAAGGAGGTGAACAGCGAAGAGACAGTGAAAAGGCGACGCAGGAGGTCGAACAAGAGTTGAACGGACGGTTGGATCGTGCGTCCTCGATCGCTGCCCGCACAAAAGTAACGATCCCGGTCGCTTGCTCTCTTCCAAGATCACCGCGACGATAATTTAATACACACGAGTGAGAGGACATGAGAAGAGTGATAGGGGGGTTGGAAGGAGAGAAAATTCGCCACCCAGGTGTGCACAACGGGCGCGTTATTAACAGATAAATATCTGCAATATATTGAGAACATATTTGGGTCCCAAGTGAGAGATAAAAACAATTTATTTGCATTTGTATCGAAAAATACTGTTGTAACATTGATTTATTGTGTGGTATATTACGAGTGTGTGGAATTAATTTATATGAAAGATTTTTTTCTTCTTTTTGTTTACAGAATTACTCGGAAGAAGACTCGCATATGAATAAACCGTATAGACAATGACGTCAAAGCTATAATGATGAAATTATGTAAGAAAATGGTTCTATTAACCTATGCTTGGAATTATTAAATGCAAAGCAATTCCACTTTGTCGTTTGTCCTGTTCATATAACCGGTCTCTAATATCTACATCGTATATTACATAGTATGAGTATACTTCAGACAATATTGATGATATTTCTTTTTTTGCTACAGTTAATTATACTTGGATATATTATAAATAAGTCGACACATCTGGTCTTCCTTGACAACTTGTAAAACTGATACTTATGATTATATCCTCAAGCAATTCTCAATGACAATTTATGGTTCAATGTGTGATGTGTATAAATGCGTGATGTCGCTAACGAGAGATGTGAAAGAGATAATATATGTGATGCTCATGCGATTGGATGAAAATTGCGAAGAGACAATTGACAAATGACAAATTTTATAGGTTAGTTTTGCACATAACATCAAATTTCCATAATTTTTAAGTCGTTTATGGTTTATAACTTGATTATTATTGATGTTTTATTCTTTATTTGCATTAGCTCATCATGGATTCATTGGAATCGTGTTGTATTTGTATATAATTGAGATGTAAAGGAATAAAACACAGCGAACGTGTGTTTTGGTTCTCATGATTTATAAAGGGACATTCGTCATGATCACTCGGCGCACGCGCGTATTTAATGCATGGAAGAATGTTCAACAGGTGTGCACCAACAGAGAAACACTCACACAAGTAGCAATGGGTGTGAGCGCCCTTTTAAACCGTCGACAATCATTCGTATTTGTGCTACCGCCATCGCATTTTATCCTCCATCATCATCACACTCGTCACATATATATAACGAATGAAGAAACAAGAGAGAAAAGAAAGAACACGCGCGCCTGACCTTGCCACATACTTTTTAAATTGTCGACCTTCCGCCATGAAAGGGCGCAATGAATAAAAAAAAAATCTGATAACAAGTTGAGCGTCCGCCATTGTTGTCGCATTGTTTTGTGTCTTTCCATTCGGATCGTTTTATAAACTTTCTTGAGATTGGAAATACACTCAATGTGTTGATGGTTTGTGTGTATATGTGCGTGTAACAGCTCTACGAACATCAAGGAACATCGCACAAGCAGCGTGTGTGCATACTTGTATACATATATGTTACCCATCTCGAGTGTATGAAGTCAACGAACCCAACTATGGCGGTATATAAAAGCGAGAAGTGGATATGGGCACTCTTAAAGCTCTGTGTTCTGTTAAACTCAACCCATAGAATTCATGTATTGAAGAAATTTTCACATGAATATTTCAGTGATGAATTGAGCAATTTTCATGATGGCGAATATTAAAAAGTGGTGTTGCTGCAGTTGAGAATGCGGACACACTTGAACTTGCTATGGAACTTCTATGATGCTGCACTTTGGTTTGATTTACATCATGCTCTGAGTTATGACATTACAGTTTTATGTCTTCCAAACAGAAATCTGCTAATCAGTGAGAGAATTTTTTACACTCGTCTTTGAGTATTTTCTCTACCTCAGGGGTTGATTATTACAAAATAAATACAGAAATTCCGTTACTTCCTTATTGTGGAGCAGCATTTAAATACTCTTCAGGGTTGAAAAATATTGGACATAGTAAATTATCCAATCAAACATCAGAAATTAAATTTTGCAAATTTCAATATAAAATTGTCAACTCTATGATCAAATGTGATTATTTTTCTTTCTTTAATTATTCCAAAAATAGAATCACATAAGAACAGAGAGCCTTACCCCGCCCGTCCAGAATTAAGTAGTACGAGTCAGTCATACTCAGACATGAGAAATGAATCACATAGCGCTACAGAAGGATACCTAATTGTCGGAATTGAAGTTAATCCTTATAAATCAAGCAAAGTTCTAGCAAACTAAATGGAATTTACATTTCATACAAACAAACCCAAAGAAATTCGCCTTTTTATCTCTCTCGAGTTTATTACTCCACAACAGTTGCTCATTTCGACATGTCATTGTCCTTATCATCCAAATTAACACTCAAATATCCTCGCAAGAAAATACGTCAATATCTTTTAACACTATCCGCAAATATCACAAGTTAAAAATATCCAAATCCCCTTCAATACTCAACAAAACTTTCACCTCACATTCATCACCACTACCTCCCAAATTCATCACAAAAATTCAATAACCACCCAAAGTGTCAAAGTAAATACATCAAGAAAATTCACTTCATTGAACTCGTTCAATAACTTATAAAAACTCACATCCAACTTCAACTACAAAAATACAACTAAAAACTAAATCTGATTTATTTATTTATAACAAACTAAAGCAAGACCGAAAACATTGACGAGGTCGTGGTATGTTTCATATTTCAAACTGTGTGAAGAACTTTAAGCAATTCATTGGACTGTACAATTTGTTTATACACACAGACATACACACATACAAACATAAAACAAACTTGCACACAACATTCAATTGAAGCAGAAACAGATGAGGTGATCACACTTCTCTCAAGACAGTGGGCCTCTCTGTTTTTACAACACTTGCCATTCTGTCTTCCATCACAAATGTTACGGTTACTTCGCCAAGTGCAAAGCTATGAATTATATGTGAGCAACATATAAAGAGATTTATTTACATGAGTGTGAGAGGGTGGTGCGAGAGAAGGCGAGAGAGAATATAGTTGATATATACACATTAAATGTGTGATATAAATTGAAAGACTTTGGAAGTCAAGTGTGTGTATAGATATAGATATTATGCACCGTGTGTGAAACATGAATGTATGTAGGACAGAGGTTGGCACTGTTGCACGCTGGTACGTACACACATTGAAGCCGCGCGCGCTGTAACCAGGCACAACTGATGATATATCCATGTATACCCCATCACATTGACGCCAAGTGAATGTTAGTGGTATAGTAGGGGAAACGGTGTGGTTCCGGCAGACAGCTTGGCGTCCTACGGTTTGCTTTGCGATAAACCGTATAGGAGCCTTTCTCCTTCTCTTTCAACATCTGTTTCACTCTATACCTCTCTCATTCACTCATTTATTCTCAGTGCCATCTCTACATCTTCACGTTCACTCTGAACAATCTTATCTATTTTTATTTATTTCTATCCTTTTTTCCCGACATTTCGCCTCTGTACATTCTTTCACAGTACATAATTGTATGTATAAACATTTGTATATGTATATGTACCAGCTGCGAATTTCTCGGACCATTTCCAACGGTCAAGACTTAACTCGTTGACGGGTTTCACGAGAAATACGCTCTCTCCTCGTTAACCCTGAGAACAAGCGTCATCTTTTGTCTCATTATAAGTTCACAATGATTATGTTGCAAAATTTTATGTATTTCTAACCCGGAAGTTTTTCGTTTTTTTTTTTTTTTTTTTTTTTTTCGTTGAGAGTTTAGTGTGTTTTTCTTGGATGATTATTTTTAGGTTAGACTTGAGACACGGTCAAGAGCGTGTGGGGTGTTATTCAGTTGTGATATATATTTTGTTATATTAGCCGGAAGAGATAAGAGTCCAATCACATGTGAGTTATTTGTATATATAAGAATGTGATAAAGTTTGAGAACGTATACGGTTCAGTTATTTGATAAGAGAAAGACAGATGTCCCACGTGCTTTGTGTCGTCATTGCGTTTCTAGTATCGTCAATAGTTTCGTTTTGTTCTATTAACGTAGCGTTATGAAGAAATGACCTGCGTCATAGACAGAAACTGACGATTTTTATCACGAGATTGATAGAATGCAACGGAGAAAAATTAATAAAGTCGGTCGGAGAAATTATTTTGATGTTTTTTTTTTTCAATTTTCAGTTTCGTCATGATTAGCTTGCGCTATTTTGGGGTGTGTGTAATAGATTTGCAAAATTTAAGAAGATTCTTCAGCTGAGAAGTGTGAGATGACAGTGAAATGTCTGAAAAATGTCCATCACGCTATTTTTCTGAAAAAGATTGTTCGTTATCGCTGTCTTTACACGTTCCAAATTTTATACAGGTTAATTTAATTTTTTTTATTCGTGTCTACAGGTAGATTATTTAAAGGAAAAAAACCTCATTACTGAGAAGAACTTTGAACATTCTATTTATATTATTAACTTATCATAAAGATCGGAAACGACACGTGGCATATTTGTCCTTAAAATAATTTTGAAAGAAACTCATAAAAACTTTTTGCGCAAAGTCTGTCTCATTCAATTGTACATTCACCATCACACACTGATAGAATATTTCCCATAGAATCCTAATCACACATTAACAATTCAAATCTGAATCAGACTTTGTCTCAAACAAAGAAGACTCACATCAACAATTCACCTTTCATTCATTCCATAAATATTTACGCGAAAGTATTTGACGCGCATAATTTCATAATCAATTTCCCTTTTGATCTCACAAAATAATTCGAACAAATCCCATTAAACAATACTGTGAACGCACGTTACAATTTTCATTTGCCTCTTGTTCCAACAATGAGACAAATAATAACAGAAAAAGTGGCAGAAAAAAAAAAAAAACAAGAAGAAATAGCAATAGATGAAAAAAATTCTATTCGCTCCCTCTCACTCATTCCCTTTTCGTGTAACGCGTAACGCACGAGGTATAAAGTTTCTCATGTATATATTATATTCACTTCTCCCACGGTCGTGAAGGGGCACGCGAGTTGTCGGCGAAAAAGAAAGGCGCCTTTAACTGCGCAAATATAACGGAGATATAGTCGTTTGATTACATATTATTTATTAACATGAATACATTTTGCTGTGGCAGTAGAGTTTACATGATACATCCACATCAATATTAAATTCTGTTCTGTTGATATTTCTTCTATTCAAATGATTATTTGTACGAATATAATTTGCATCATCATTGGTTTTTCTTCATATACACGCGGATATTATTGATTGAGAAGAGTAACGAGAGATCGTGTGTGACATCAGTACACATTTGAGATGGATAAAAAATCAAATATCTCGCAATGAACATATACTGATACCACATCCCTCATTGGTCTTATCTCCGCTTGCTCTTTCCCCGCGATATCGCATTTCAAGTCTTACATCAAAATCATATTTCCCTATATCGGTATATCACGTAATAAATAAATATCTGTATAGAATTGCGTTATCATTGAAATATTAATTCAAAATAATGGCGAAAATTATTATGTGATTGAATGTTTGGTGTTAGATTATTGTGAAATTGGTATTCTATAGCGAATACATCAAACACTTACGTTTTATTTGATGTTTTCCACCACTAAAATAGCTTTATATATATAAACACTGTGAAATCTGTGAATTTTCACGCTCTATCAAGATATTGAAGTCCTCTGGGCGTTGAGTTGTTGCGAGCACACTTATGGTTACGAGAATATATATGCGAACCGGTTCACTGACACTGTGGCGAACAAGACGTGATCGAAGGCAAAGGCAGAGGCGCGCACGCGAGATGATGCGTTCTAAGAAGAATGACGAAAAAAAAAATAAAAATGAGAAAAAAGATTGATAGACAATTTTTTTCGTTCAGAGAAAATTTGAATTCTCCTCAGTTGATTACAGTTTTCCCCGCACCGATCTTTCTCAATTGTCTGGCTGGACTTGTTGATTGATGAATATTTCTATCATTCGCTTGACCAGTCTGACTATCAATGCCGAACAAATCACTCACGACGAAAATAGATATTTGCGCGATATGAAGCGTTGTAAAATATTTATAATAAACGATCAAAATCGTCAATGAAATATAAATTCACAAATATGATAACGATTTATTTTGTGATTGTTGTATTTTGTTTATGTATAAATATAATCGTTTTATGTATATATCTGTCTATTATAAAAGGAGCACACGTTTTAATACAAACGATCGGTCAGATGCGAGTCTCTTGGTGGTTCGGGCTAACATTAACTAGCGCGGACTGCAGCCGCTTATAATATGGCCGAGGCGCGAACCAATCGGATCCCGCGGTTCTCTTGCCAGAGCCCCCACTCGCCCCTCTCTATCGGCGGACAAGACCCCCCGCGTGTTATTCCCGATCGTCGTGCCTCCTTTTTTTGCCTCTTTTCCCTCCTCTTCTTGCTCTTCTTCTAATTCTTTTTTTCACTCACTTTACTCTGCCTCCTCCTCCGCCTCTTCCATCATCCTCTTTTCTTGCCTTTTTTTTTCCTTAAACATATTCTTATAATATTATATTCTTCTCAACATATCTCCAGCTCACTTCACTTCTTCCTCCCTCACGCTCTCCTCTTTCTCAATGTACTCCCTTTCATGAGTGATCTCATCTAGTGAGATTGCGTTTCATTCGGGAAACGGGAGTCTCAGGTAAATATCTCCCTTTCGCTTTTCGAACTCACCTTTTACCATTCCTCCTTCATTTTTTCCCTCTCTTTATTGTTTTATTTGTCTTTTTTTATACACAACGTCGTTTTGCTTCAACCTTCTTTTTTCTTGCTATTCTTCATTTCGTTTTCTTATGCATATACGCAATAGTAGAACGACGTTGCATCAACTTTTATTGGTGGCTTATATGTGCAGTTAACGTCGTCTTATGAGCACGTGCGATCAATGTTGCGCAGCCAAGACACTAATTAAGTGACAGAATTACTTGTTCATAATCGCGTGAAAGTCATTCAGTAAGAGCGAGAAGAAGAGTTTATTCGATAGCTCTGTATCATGGACAGTTAATGATTGGATGATGCTTTGAAATTGATTTTGTACAGAGTAAAGCCGAAAATGGCAGGAATTATACATGTATATGTATACATACACATGCTACGCAAGTTTGCAAGAGTGTTCTGTTAAACCACTTTTACTCTCGCATGACGCAAATTCATCAATCATCAGATCAACTTTGAGTCCCACTTCCAACGCCTCTCTCACACTCTTTTTCTGTCTCGTATGTATTCGATACCACATCAAGTGCAAACGATTCATTGGTCAGATCATGTGTGAGTGTACGATTTTATCTCAATACTCAAGTATGTACCCATTTATTGATTTTTTATTTCTAGCTGTTGAATAATCACAATCTCATTTTTTTGCAACAATTCCAATGTGATTTTGTGTAAAATTATTGAAGTCATAGATTCTTTTCCGTGTTGCGTAATGTAGATTGATGAAAGATTATTCATTTGAAAGCGATTGATTTTTCATCGATAGAGATAGACCATCCACTTGATTATTTCGTATATTCTCGTTGCGTCGATTTCATCATCGTCCGTTACTCGTTCCTTGTTACAATAGTTTTTCACTGGATTGGTATGATTCAGTGATGACTATTGTAAAATACCTTTTTTATACCATTCCATATCAACGATCAAAGTAACAATCAGCTACTTAGGAATTTTGTCCCCATAGATCTCCTCTCCTCATGTGTATCACCTTTTTATCTCATATCTTCTCGTCATCAATTACGATCTTTTCGCCTTATTCGAACTATTAATGTTTTTCATTCTGAAAAAAAGACGCAATTCATGTTTCGCAATAATCGAGATATGATCCTATGTCAAACAACAATTATAAAGCATTGTGTTGTATTATCCAATCTAGACTCGTGATCAATGATTCATTCGACAAAAAATTTCAACCCATTCCAATCACGTCAAATTTCTTCGGACATTAGTTCGTCATCATTATTGGCTTTCCCAGATACATTTTGGGTATGCATCACCACATCAGTATTAAACTCCTCATGAAATGGGTCCACTCTAAATGTTAGAAGTCTTCTTCTTGGAGAATGTCGATGGAGATCGAGGTGCCTAGTTTTAGAGATGCAGTTGAAGAGAAAAAAACACATAAGATGAATATATAAATGAAGAAACTAGCATCACCCAATATGACGTCACTTTAGACACGTCATCTCAAAAAATTCCTTTCCCAGATTACGTTCAAAAATACCATCATAAACTTCACGCTTCACTCAACTCAACGCTTCAATTAGATATTCGCAATTGTATCAATGAATATTCAATATTCTTACCTTATAAAAGCAGTTCGATTATGAAAACTCGTCGAATAAGGAAACGACAAATCAATAATTGACGGGACGAAACTAAATTCCAATTTGTATTCTTCGTATCAAACACTGTTTTCCTTTATTTGTGCTTCGTTTTGCTATTGGTCTTCCACCGGTAACTTCTTTCTTCTCAATTCAGTTGCCTGAATGAATGTGACTAGAAACTCGTAGATATATCGGTACATACGATATCTCTTAGTTGCTCACCCGATTTCACTCTCAAGACCCACGTAGCAAATCATCAAGTTTCCATAGCACCTTGTCGTTGTTGCTTTAGTCTCCATTGCAATGCAACGGCCCCGGGGCCGATAAATTCACCCGATCAATCGTCCTCGTACATCGTTCCTAACCGAGCAAATTAATTACAACTTCCGGCACTGTTTGCCCCGGTCTACCAACACATTCACCAATATGTATATATATATATA
>JABMBR010005481.1:0-15368 GCA_018881525.1 Meteorus sp. PSUC_FEM 10030008
ATAAAACTGTAACTGTGGCATATGTTCGCTCGGTGAATCATACGCGGATTAACATAACTAACGGGCCACAAAGTCATTAGCATATTCGTGTCGATAAGCATATATACATGTAATCGTATATGAAACGATCTCATATGAATATCGCTCACACCTTTACATAAAATAAAAGGAGAGAAGCGAGCGAAAAAATAAAAAAAATAATGTGATTATATTATCATTTCCAAATACAGACTCTACTGATTATACACGTTCAATCCGTCATATCTCATTTATCGCCCAACACGAAACATTCTCATTGAGATATTCGACTAATTCAATTAACCTATAACAAATAATTTATAGGTTAGATGAGTTATGACGAGGGAAGTTGATAATAAAATATGAAGATTTAAATACCTGTGAAGGACTGTCGTAAAATTTTTAATCCCAACTGGACAATGAATAGAAATTCCAAATAGGTGATTTAATTGGTAAATTCTAGGTATCGTCACGTTAGGGACATGGACAAGCATCCATATACATCATTGCATAGTCCCAGAGGGCATATATAACCAAATACATAAATACATCTCCACACATGTACATGGGACAATGCGCTTTGGATATAGGCGCGAGTTCAATCACTCTCTGTCCGATGTTGAAGCCGCGGGTTGTACATGCTTGGTGGTGTAGGCCTCTCCCGTCACGAAAGGACCACGAAGAGAACGTCGATATAGGTATACACAATGAACATGCACACAAACGTTCATTTGATGGTCGACAATGCATCAGCTCCCAATGGAACCTCATTGCCAATGTCATAAGGAAACATAACGAATCATCACATTTTGAATCTGCAAATCGAAAAATGATTTAGTTATTGTGAATGACAATAAAATTAATTTGATTTATATAAACCACATTGTGTGAAAGGAAAAACGAAATGAAATATTGGAATTTATTAAAATAAATCATTTCATGTTGAACAAGAGACACCACAGGCGTTCATTGCATTTTGTTAACATGCAATGTATAGTTATAACGTTATACATCACACATGACAATGTGAACGGATAGAATATCTCGTGTGCAGTGAAATACACTAAACGAAGTGCGAGAATGCATGCGTAATTAATGAAACCAATAAAGCCGTTTGTACTCAACAGAAATTCGTTAAATTTAATTGGACGCGAGTAATCCCAACTGCGGACTGTATATACAATCGCTCTCGCTCTGGTCTCCAAACGCAAACATAATAAACGTAGATAGGTTGGATGAAACCAAACTCAAACCAACTTGGTCGCATAAAAGAAAAAAAAATGTGTTGGTGTATATGGTGAGTGTATGAGTGTGCAAGCAATGAGCTTGAAAAGGTGGAGAAAACGAAGGTGACATAGATATATACGAAGAGAATTTATCGTTCGTTATTCTCACCCCATCCGTACGTTGTCATTGCCCCAAGGCCCCATCGATAAAACCGATTAAACTCGTTGAACGAATCGATTCTCTCTCATGGTTGTACGAAATCTCATCCAATTGAGTATGTGTGTGAGTGTATGGATACACAGACACTGACTAATCCACATGAGGGAAAAATATAATGTCCTGGAAGTTGAATTGAAATATTTTACAACAATATGGACAGTAGTTCATAAGGGCGAAGATTAACTGAGCCATCTCAAACATTTTCCACTATTCCTTCCAACGATGAAAACATGTTTTGTTATATTATCAATATTTTGTTTCCACCATTTTCTCTCCATTGTGTTTATTTTCTATTCTTCCCACCATAATTCGAATGTTGGAACGACACGAGAGGAGCTCTTTGTGATTGCCATGGAACACAAACTGTCTGTTGTTTTTATAATCCACTTATTTACTTGTTTCGCTTTTTCAGCAACGAATGTCAGTCATCATTTGGCATACATTTATCTCGAAAACACAAATCCATTCGCATACCACTAACAGGCAGTGTCGGATGTATCCAACAATGCATTCAGCATCTCGCGGAATCTAATATAACGATGGCGGTGCATTAGCGGATTAACGTACTCCGCGCTATTTCTGGTGAAGCGAGTGATGAGGTATATTTGCATGGCATTATACTTGCGAACACCCAGCCCCACTTGCATGTACTCTAACCCAACACCCCATTTGCCATAACCTCTCTTTCTCTTCCCCTCACCAGCTCGCTCTCTATTACAATCACCCGATTCCAGCACTAATTATACGCGCAGTGGCACTATCGAGAATCCTCTCTTGTCCAGGTGATAATTGTATTACCATCCTATCAGCGTGATTGCCATTCCTGGGCGCGTTCGTCGATAGGACCGTTCAGGACCGTTTGAAGTGTTCGTTGATGGCGCTGGATCTATTGCATTTCTCGGCTTGTGTCTATATTCTATATTCGTGTATGCACACATGCCTGATGTAATGTGTAATAAAGCAGATTCACATATATACCAAACAGTCATTTCACTTGCAACACCTTCAATCTCCACATTATTTGCATCATCTATTCTGAAATCCCACGTATTTGTGATTGAGTAATATGTCTATTGTATTATTACGTGTCATTGCACTATTAATGTATGATATTCACAGATAATATCCCTCAGTCCAGAGTAGTCAAATGATAGCCATGAATCATGGTGAATATGAGTAAAGAACATTTGGAAAGTTCACCATATCGATGTAGTTCTTCCAATTATGAAAATAACTCCTGTCCTTTCAAGTTCTTGATGACGATCAGTGATGCTACATGAAATTACATTTGGAGAGTTCAGAATGTGGAGAAATTAGTAAGTTTGTAATGAAATGTAATATTATCAATGGGCCCATAAGTCAAGAAAGAATAAAAATAAACAAAAGTGAGGTTACAATGTAGAGACACGCAACCCACGTTTCAACATCACAATCTTTAATCTACTTGTATGTTCGCAATGTTTACACGTTAGTAAGAGGGTTAATTCTAGAAAGACAAAAACAAATTCACGAACGATGAGCGAAATAAATATCCTACCGAGTACTGTGGTCATAAGTTCACTCACTTATAGCATCTAAACACAAAAAGCAACACAATATATACATACAAACTCAAGATTTGCTAACGTAATTACAAATAATTACGGAAATCCACAGGCGTCAGTGTACAAGGAGATCGGTAAAAGTTCATTAAAGGACCTGCATGTAACACATTCTATACCAGTGGCGTTTGTAATATCGGCCCCCAAGCGCATTACCGCACGCAACATGCAAATCTTGGAGATAAGTGCATCACGTATGATCACACGAACGCGTAAATCACGCGTCTCCCATATCCATTTATTTATTCCTCCTTTTTTTTACCTAATGAATCTTTGTATAATTAAATTGATAAAACATGATAAATAAATGTAGCTACATCAATAAACAGGTGTCACTTAGAAGTATAACTATAATGCTCATGTACCCACTAATCAAGTGGTTGATAACCACTCATTGAATGATTTATAATGAGTTGTGGGTGGTTGAGAATAAATACTGTATGTGTATTAAAATTTAATCAATTCTCTGATACTTGTTTGAATGATGGTGAAATGCGCGAAAACCACGTTTTCGCCACTGGCATTTCGACTGGTATCTCTTTAATGTCCTGGCCGAACTGAAGCATAGGTGAAATTATTGAAATACCATACGATCCTATATACTCGTTTTATCTCGCTGACTCTGACATTACTGGTTTCCTTGCCACATAAATCCTTCGCCAGTCGAGTTCAGTAATATGTTAAACCTCCAACATATATATTGGACAAATTAATTGATCGAGGAGCTTGGACTCCCTGCTAATGCCTGGCTTGTACGTCCAATCGCTATTTCTAACGTAATCGAATTTGCATGGTGAATACCGAGCGCTCACGGTAATATACATAACCGTCCAACTAGATATGTATACATGTACTTTTGGTGTTTGTGCGTTATCGATTTACCAGGACAATCCACCAGCAAACGTGAGAGCGATGAACTTTTTTAATTTCACAGGATTTCACAATGAATATATGTATATGTAAATGAAAAAGCAATATTGTATACAGAACAATGCAGTGTCCAGTGCTTTGTTTTCATACGTTCAATATTGTCGGTTGGTAGCAAATGAATTGTGGCTGTGGTACTTTGTCTACCTGTCATGTATATTGAATTTTCGTATTATTTCAATCGTACTTATCCTGAAAATGTGTTTGGTGTCGACATCTGAATATCAACATGAGAACTTTCATTGTCTGGGGATACCATTCGCATAACTCTGTTACTGGATTAAATCGACTGGATATATTGAAGATCAAATCCTGGGCGTAACTGATCCATTGTCATCATTTGAATCATTCCTCAGTGCATTTGCATCATCAACTAATGAACAAATGAAGAGTGCTACATCATCTTATGAGAGGTTATTTCTTCATCAGGTTCGTGTCTGTACTTCTCATTTGGTGATGATCATATTTCATACTTCTCTGAGTATGAAAGTGAAGATGCAAAATGTCGTATCAGTCTGGTGATTTATCAGGTATTTGAAATTGCAACACTCAGCATCATAATTATGAAGGGAAGGACGTTGAATTTCCCACTCATGCCGGCAAACACATTCAAACATTGGTTCCATCTTGATTCTATGCGAGTCGCCACATGTTCCTTCACTAACCATACATAAATATTGTACAATATACCTGATACTCCATTAGTGTCATCTATCCAGTATTGCAATGTTTTGTACGAAGTAGAGGTTATATTGTTTATAAATATTCAAGAGCCAATTATACATGATTACATATACATAGATTTGTATATAGATATAAATTTTTTGAATAATATTTATAAATTATGATACAAAAAGCGATAGATGACGCGAAGTGTCGTTTATGTTTGACAGATCTGCAGTCTGAGTACTCAACATTACTTCCAATAAGTAATAAGAATCATGATTATGAAGGAGTAACATTGTCAACGAAAATTATGATCTGTCTTTCACTTCCGGTATGAGCATTAATATGTTAAGTAATAAATAGTGAGATTGATTATTAACGATTGTGGTATTTGTCCAGGTTCAACATAATGACGTATTTTCAAAAAACATTTGTATACCATGTGAAAAAGAGGTAATACATTTTTATTCTTTTCGAGAGCGTTGTCACCGGATTTATTATACGCTTTTATTGCATCAAAATGACTTCCCAATTGTGCGTAATGCCGAAGAAGATGAGAAGAATGATGGAGATGAGGTAGAACAGTTATGTAAGGTACGATTGGATAAAGAAATGCCAGACGATGATTCATCCTCTCGAGAAGTAGCACCAAAGACATCCACGAGTCTTCAAGAATTACCTGTTAGTTATAATAATATTGATACTCAACATGATGATGTTGGGAGCAATCATTCCGGGGCATGCGATACAATTGGACAGTATGAAAAAATGAGAATTACTGACCAGCCAACTGAGAATGGTATTTCTACAATAACAGAGTTACCCGATGTAACAGAGAATGAGATTATTCCTAATCATCATGAAAATCAAGTTGATATTCTTGGATACGTTGAGGAATCGATGAGTTATAAATGTTTTCATTGTGACAAATTATTTCCTGATCTAGATACAGCAACGAAGCATTGCATGAAGTGTACTGATATTGATAGTGGACGAAATGCTGATGTACAAATGAATGATAAAGGATGTAAAGATATAATTGAAACAATTGAGTATATGAATGAGGATTCAACAAATGATGAGGACAAAATTGATACAGCCGTTGACACTGATACAAATAATTATTCTACTGCACCAGAAATCTCTGATAATAAATCAATACCGAAATGTCGTAAACATTGCCGTCACACAAAATGTCGACGGAGTGTCAGAAGACGTGAAAAAATTACACATTTATGCCCTCAGTGTGGTAAAGCATTTGCAAGTGCTTGTTTGTTGAAACGACACACGACTGTACACACAGGTGAACGTCCATACGGGTGTGATACGTGTGGTCGAAGATTTTCTCAAGTTGGTGCATTGAATTTCCATAAAAAATTTCACGTTAATCCACCGTACTCATGTGAAATATGTAAGAAACCTTTCATGCGTCCAAGCGATATGGAGAAACATATGCGGACACATACAGGTGAGAAACCATTCTCGTGTCAAATATGCCAAAAACAATTTGCTCAAACAACTGCAGTGCAGCAGCATGAACGGATACACACTGGTGCGAAACCATATGTCTGTGAAATCTGTGGTAAAGCATTTTCACAAAGTGCAAATAAACGGAAACATGTTCTGATACATAAAGAAGGAAAAAAGCCACATGTATGCGAAACATGTGGACGAAGTTTCTCTGATCCAAGCGAAATGGAATTGCATAAAGCAGGCCATGGCGGAGGTAGACCACGTGAATGCGACTATTGCGGCGATAAATTTCGTAAATTATCAGAAATTTCTGACCATATAAGAAGATATCACACATTTGAACGACCACATAAATGTGCATTCTGTCCAAAAGCTTTTTATGCTCTGTACAGTTTGAAGCAACATGTTATGATTCATACTGGTCAGAAACCGTACGCTTGTGTCAAATGTGATCATAAATTTACTCAGAAAGGCAATTTATCGAAGCATTACACAAGAAAACACCCCGATTATTTTGATGAGAATAGGAAAGAGACTGATCATGATAATGATTGTGATGACGAGGAAGAAGAAGAGGAAGAGGAATTCATTTCAGACATGGAGAAATCAACGGACGAAGTTCTGACAAAAGAAGATGGTGAAGTCAATGAAGTTGAGAGTTTAGTGGTTTTGGAAGAGAAATAGACATCTGACTTGTGTGTATGAAAACATGCGAATGAATATCAGTATGAACGTACAAATTTTATTCCACAATGTTACGGTTCCCTCTCATGATTCATATGCACACTATCACATTGAGTGAAAATAAAAAAGTAACTTTCCGCTAATTGATCGTAAATTACTTTCCTTTAATGACTGGTTCCTGAAAACTTCCAATACTGGAGTACACATCAGATAACAAAGACGATAAGCATGTGCGAGTCGTGGGACTCTGGTGAAAAAAAAAAACATAATTTCGTCAGTTTAAACAAATAAGAATAACTCTCAGCGTGATGAGGGATTCTCCTTTGAGATCTGCACATGGAACTAAACAATTGATAAATTTATCATGAGACTCGAATTATCTCTCCCCCATATCCTCCTTGCGTCCTTACATTCGATTGTAAAAATACAATGTGTAGAAAATACATTCGGATGTACTGTAGGAAGAAACAGCCAAGACCTTAAATTTGTACACTATTTTGCTAGTGGTTAACAACATTTTGAAGGATCGAAACATCAATTGCTGTGCGAATTTGAGTGAATATACTGGTAAAATTAAAAATTATAATTCACATTGACTTGCTTCGTTCATCAATTATGATAGTCGTGTCTACTACAATAGAAATGACTGAAGCCATTCATCATCGATATCTTGCGTAGTACTTGGACAGTTTTCAAGAAAGTTATCATCAATGAAGCTATCTAAATTCAAATTATCAATAACATTAACAGACGTGTCTAAACTATAGACAGCCATAAAACCTTCCTTTGACTGTGAAGGATTGTTGAGGTTTTTGCCCTCACAACTATTTACAATATGTGTTTGGCCTGTTGTTCTACCAATAGAAGTTATTGGTGTACAGTTCTCTAGCAATGATCCATTTAATAGATGGCCAATCGTATCCTTGTCCTCTTTAATAAAAGAATCCTGGTTGCTCGATACCCTTTGAACTTTCTTTGGTGTTTGCTTTTTACTAATGTGTGAATTATTATCATCGAATAGCGGCCTTTTCCGTTTGATCATGTGATCCAACACTTCATCCTTTGACGATTTACACCCATTCAATGCCTTCTCTTGCAATATAATTACCTCCTCATTGAACTTACTCTCAGATTGATCTGATGTATGTTCACGTGTTGAGTTGCTCTGCAGTTCAGACTTCATGAGTGTCAAAGATTGATTATTTTTGCTGTCACCATTCCTAATATCACAGTATTTCCCAGTCTCAATCTGTAGGTGGTTGGAGTTGATGGTCGATAACGTTATAGAACTATCTATGTCGAAGATACTTGGAACTTTCGGTGGTATATTTTCGGTCTTTACAATATTCGTTGATGCGATCGCAGTTTTTGATGTTGGATCATTTTTTGAAGTGTAAGAATTTTCTAATGAAGACCTCGAATTTTTTCCCGAATAGACAACACTCTTCTTATGGTCAGTAGTAATTGAAGTAGAATCAAAAATATCATCTGGTATTAAATTGGGTGTAATACCTTTCACTGACTCTTTCGAAGATGTACTGTCGTTGCTGGGTGTCACGGGTGGTGTATACATTGACAATTCTGATGATATTGGTATAACGTTCGTTCCATGTTTGGTTTTTTGAGACAAAGATTTGATATTCGACTTTTTAGATTTTTTCCTCCCAATCTCATCAATCGATCTTGGAATAATTTTGAATTCTTCATAGCCGTATGGCCAATGGCACTGGAATGAAAATTGTAGAAGGATAAAATAATAATAACCACATTTATTAAAAATCAATTCCTGAGCATCTTCGGCAAACGGAATGAAAATTTCTTACCGTCTCGGATTCACACAAATAGACAGCCTCATGAAAATTCAACTGTACCGGTCTGATTTTATTGCTACAACCATTTTTCCGGCACAGAGGACAAAATTCATCCATTTTCTCTGAAACAAACAAATAAATGACGACACCGGCTTCACAGTGAATGCATTTCTTTCCATTTGTGAGGTTAATCAATGCAACAACGTAAGTGCAACGTTTTGCAATTTTCTATACGTACTTCTATGTGTCAGACTGCCGCGCGAACACACCAAATATCGATGTGTCGCCTTGAAAATTACAACAATTATTTAATATGACATTAGAAACTATTTTGCTATGAAAAACTTCGCTTCATTAACGAAACTGTTTACCGGCAAATCAACCACACATATTAGGTATATACAACGAGTGCTGCAACAACAAATGTAAACTTCAGCTTGCCATGTGCTAACCCTGATTCCGTATAAAAAAGAATGAAATGCAGCATCAAAAAAAAAAAAAACGATAGCAGAAACAATATATGTACATACACTACCCTGATCATTTGCTGATATTAACTTTTATCATCATCTACTATACCGACATACAACTGAACAGTCGTTATTTCTTCCACATTGTACTCGAATGCATGCCCAATCCTAACAAAAAGGACATTCATCATCATGAAGTATTCGATATCCATTTTAAAGGATCATACACCTAATCATTATTTAATTTGGCGCTGAATCCATTCATTAGCGTCATTTTTAGTGGCAACCACCTCGTATACCACATAACCAATCAAAACATATTACACTTTTGGAATGTTCATGTACCATCCTCCATTGGCTATCACATCCAACGAAGCAGTGGTTCGATAAAAAAAAAGTAAGAGTCCGTTTTTTTTCGCATGAATATTGTTTCCCGCCTATTTCAATGACACATACGCAGCTCTGTCGATAAAGTAAATTATATGAAAATTGCAACAAACTCATTGCGGAATCATATTTGGACCTATATTTTACATGAATACATTAAAAATACGATCACAAGTCATGATTTAATCATCCGAGATGATGGTGTAGTTCGTTATTACCTTCCTATAAAAAATTTTCGATTTATTATATGAGAATGTTCTGTATTTTCAAAGAAACAAAAAATGGCGCAGTCATATCCCTTCCATCCGCCATCTTGTTCAGTATCGACGATACTCCCACACTCATCCCACGACGATATCTCGATAACCTAAAATTCATTTTCGATAAATATCGAATGCATAAAATATATAATTTTCGAGATATATAAAGTAATAATCGACCGTGTGCGTTTTGTATTGCGCGTGTAGGTCTGATGGTAACTCTTGCTCTCTCGTCGTGGGGGCTTGCAGTTTTATTTATCAATTTATTAAAAGTGCCGATGTTCGGTTTGTAAAGTGTTAAATGTGCGTTAAAAATGTCGAATCCCGGCGGTAGCAGGAGGAACGGGGCGACGAAAATACGCCTAACCAGTAAGTTCGAGTGTCTAAATATATATAAAGAATAAATAAAATGGGAAAAATAAAAAAAAAATGATCTGAAATAACGACAGTAAAGCAGAAGAGATAAGTGGAGAAGAGGCGCCGAGAACATTTTATATAGAGTACCCTGTTTGCCAGTGTGGCCTGTGTGAAAGTTCTTTACTCCAACTCTATCGTTCTAAATGCAATCAAAAAGACCATGGTTTGTGTGTGATGTATATGTGTGTATGTGTGCGGATGTGTCTTTTCAAGCGTATCAACAGCGTTTGTCTTTCCATGTTGCACATTGCAATTTAATTTTTTTTATTCCAAACAACTAATTGACTATCTACTCTTTCATTGTTTTACATATTCAATATGGCCTTGATTGTACATGGGCGCTTCAATTTGTTGATTGGCTACATAACAAAACGGCATTGAGTCTCCCATTCATTTGCGAATGCCATCAGAGACGTTGTTCTGTCGTACTTATTACAGCTAGTAGTAGTAGATGTAGTAGTAGTGCCTAGTAGCAACAACATCAACAATATTCAACCAGTAGTTCTGATCAGTCTCGGTTGGCTAGACTGTACCCCTGCTTTTCCGTTCGGTGCTGTTTTTCAGCACCTTTGCACAACAACATACATTACATCTAAATTCTCTCGATTATATAGACGTTGATCTTGGCAAAAAATGAGAATGTGCCCTGTAAATTTATACACACAAGTCGGGGGCCCCACCGCGCGCTTCACACTCTCCAGGAGACCGCAGGCGAGGTCGTTTTATTTTCCACACATATGAGTGGACAATGATGAAGACCACGACAACGAAGTAGACTAATTTGATTGAATTCCGTGATGCACGAGAGACGAATTATTATAACATCTTTTTCATTCTAGATTACTTGTCTCGATGTCATCATCTTCGTCATATTCGTCATGATGATGAAGCATATAAAAACGCATTTACTCATTCATTACATTTAATTCTCAGTGTTTTTTCACACTCAAATTCAAATTCGTTTGGATAATTCATATTGTCAACATCTGTGTTGACGAGTTTGAATAACATGATAAAAATCAACTTTATATATACAAATGGATATTTTGGTTTGTCTGTTCATTAAATAAGGTAAATAAAATTGTGTTTTTTTTATTTTTACAGTTCTGTGTGCCCGGAATTTAGCCAGAAAAGATTTATTCCGTGAGTTTTGTTTGGGTTGTGATTGAATGCTCAATACCTGTTTGGTTTGTCGCTTTCAATTCATTATATTATATCTAATTTGTTATCTCAGGCCTCCCTGATCCTTTTGCCAAAGTAACTGTGGATGGTTCCGGTCAATGTCACAGCACAGACACCTGTAAAGCCACCTTGGATCCCAAGTGGAATCAACATTATGACTTGTGAGTTTTCAATCGGATATTTTCTATAATTAGGATTTACTTCTATTGTGATGTATGCTGGAGGAAATAATATTGTTCATCAACGTTTTTGCACAGATATATTGGGAAGAATGATGGCATTACAATATCTGTATGGAATCACAGGAAAATACACAAGAAACAAGGTGGTGGATTCCTCGGATGCGTCAGAATATTGTCGAATACAATTCAGAGACTTAAGGATACTGGATGTAATATATATTGAATGATTTTCCGCTTATTTTTTGTTCCAATCAATCAATCATAATCGTCGATCGATTATTTACGGGAGAATGAATATTCTTGACTGAATATAAATGATATAAGTAATTTATTTATTGAAAAATTAACAGATCAACGTCTGGATCTCTCGAAAGCACACACAGATGACACAGATGTAATCAAAGGTCAGATTGTGGTATCATTATTGTCTCGTGATGGCCACAATGGTGCTGTGAGTAATACAGTCGGGCATAATGCAGTAGTGGATGTACTTGGTGATCTCAGTTGCCCTACCGACTTGCCCGACGGGTGGGAAGAGAGAAGAACACAAAGCGGAAGACTTTACTATGTGAATCATTATACAAGAACCACTCAATGGATCCGTCCAAACACTCGGTAATTAATTAATTTTTCTTTCACCCTGTTTGCCTTTCACTTTCATCTCTTATCCAATTCATTCCATCAATCCTCCTTTTATATAAAATTCATTCATTCATTGAATTTAATTAAGTTTTATTTCGAAATATCTAGGCCGAATAATGCGATTATACCCACAACGCCTGAACCACCAGCATTGCCACTCTCTGAGCCAACGTCACCGAGTAGCAGTGGCTCTCCACCTCACGTACAAAACAATGAGAGCCCACCACACAATCGAAGCAATCATGAATCTTGGAACAACACTAATGATGGAACACCTAATAGTCGGGCAGCGAGTCGTGACAATTCGACACAAAATACACCGCGCAATACTCCAACACAAAATACAAATCAGCAAAATTCACGTAATACACCACCACCACCGGCACCATCATCGAATATTGGACGTGACCGACGACCGTCTCGGACGACCGATGAACAGAATGCCAATCAAAATTCTAATGGCAGGATAGATAGCAGTAGTAGTAGTGGTAGGAGTCAAAATATTGGACAGCCAAGACGACTCAGTCGTCCGAATAGGAATCGCAATGGTATCATGTCAAATGGTGAAAGGAGGAATGAAAATCAACCAGTTGATTTACCACGCGGTTATGGTAAGAATGAATGAATAAAGACAAAGGAACTTATTGAGTAATTAATTATAAATTTTTTTCTTTATAATAAGCCTTGACAAGTGAGAAGAAAATAGAAATTTATTTCATGCATGATAAATTGAGCAAAATTAAAATGGTGAAAATTGTTTTCATGCTCGTTCATAATTGAATTCATCTAATATCTGTGCTGACGTGATAATTAATGAATGCTTTCTCTTCCTATCTGTATATCGTCGTCTTTTCACTTGTAGCTGGCTATCTCACAAACTAATTTGGGATTATGCGAATGTTTTCCCCCGTACAGAAATGAGGCAAACACAGCAGGGACAGGTTTATTTCTACCACGTGCCAAGTGGCGCGTCAACGTGGCACGATCCACGGATTCCACGCGATTTACCAGCTAACGAACTGGCGAATGAACTGGGACCGTTGCCGAGTGGATGGGAAATGCGTCAAACCCCAAGTGGACGTGTTTATTTTGTTGATCATAACAACAGAACCACTCAATTCACTGATCCGAGGCTATCAACACAGATAATAAATAGCCTCTTGAAACGACACAGCAGTGGTAATGGTACAACAACGACAGCAGCTGAAACGACAACGGCAACAGCAACAACGAACAATCAAACAAATACAGGTGGTAACACAGGCAATCCTACAACGAGAAATGATGTTTCTGAATCAACAACGACAGCACCAACAACCGTTGCGGTCGCTGCTCCAAATACGAATTCATCAAGTAATAGATCAACACCAACTACTAATTTAACGAATAATAATTCATTAACAACAGAAAATGCACCACAAGTAACGACAAGTCAAACGATTTCGGATTTACCAAAAGAGTTGATGGAGAGTGAATTGTTGCCAAAATATAAACGTGATCTTGTAGCAAAATTAAAGTGTCTTAGAGCAGAACTGAATGCACTGCAACCACAGAGCGGTCATTGTCGTTTAGAAGTATCAAGAAATGAAATATTTGAAGAATCGTATAGGATAATAATGAAAATGCGTCCAAAAGATATGAGAAAAAGATTGATGGTTAAATTTAGAGGTGAAGAAGGCCTCGACTACGGTGGTGTAGCGCGCGAATGGCTCTATTTGTTATCGCATGAAATGTTGAATCCACAATATGGATTATTCCAATATTCACGCGATGATAATTATACATTACAAATCAATCCGGATTCAGGTATCAACCCAGAACATTTATCGTACTTCCACTTTGCTGGTAGAATAATTGGCATTGCAGTATTTCATGGACATCATATTGACGGTGGTTTCACGATGCCATTTTACAAAATGTTATTAAATAAAGGAATAACATTGAGTGATATTGAAGGTGTAGATCCTGAGTTACATCGGAGTTTGACATGGATGTTGGAAAATAGTATTGATGGTGTTTTAGATGCAGCATTTGCAGTCGAACACAGCAGCTTTGGTGTCTTACGTAATCATGAATTAAAACCCGGTGGTAAAGATATTACGGTAACTGAAGAGAATAAACGTGAATACGTACGATTATACGTCAATTATCGTTTTATGCGTGGGATAGAGCAACAATTTTTAGCATTACAAAAAGGTTTTCATGAACTGATACCACCACAATTATTACGCCCATTTGATGAACGTGAATTGGAACTCGTGATCGGTGGCTTGGGATCTATTGATATTAATGATTGGAAATTACATACTAGACTTAAACACTGTACACCAGATACGCCTGTTGTTAAATGGTTCTGGCAAATTGTTGAATCTTATGGAGAAGAAATGAGAGCAAGATTGCTGCAATTTGTGACTGGAAGTTCACGTGTGCCACTGCAAGGTTTCAAAGCACTGCAGGGTAAGTGGAATAATAAGGCTTCCTGATGTTAACCATTATTTGTCGATCATTCAATATATTTATCCCTATCCTATTCGATCTGCTCTATCAAGGATCAACTGGTGCTGCTGGACCTCGACTTTTCACCATTCACGCGGTCGATGCACCAAGTGAGAATCTACCAAAAGCTCACACGTGTTTCAATAGAATAGATATACCACAAAGTTATCCGTGCTATCAAAAAATGCTCGACAAACTCACACAAGCTGTTGAAGAGACGTGCGGATTTGCTGTTGAATGAATTGGTAAGTATCATATTAAAAAATTAATCACATTTTTTCATTCTCCAAGCATGAATTGAATAAAATAATCTATTGATTCATATGATTTCGTCGTAAAGAAAACCGCACTGCATCATTTTAGGTCTGCGGAAGTGAAATCAATCAAGGTAGAAGAGAATAACAAATCTCGACAGACTTTATTGTTCCAACAAGAAATTCACTCCACATCGCAATTGACACAAGTTCGATAATTATTGTTTGAACTCGGCCTAGTTTTGTGTCCATTCATATCTCTCTCTCTGTCTCTCTCTCTATATATATATATACATATACATAAATACTTTTTATACATGGCAAAGAATTCAATTGTTTTGGACGCAATATCGAAAGAGTATTTACCGCAGATCAATTAACTTTATAATCATGTCATATCAGAGAATATTAACAAATTTTAGGAATAATAATTATTATTACATATATATATA